>JACXGJ010016435.1:0-12320 GCA_016801105.1 Esox niger
CACCTCCTCTCCCCTTAATCTTACTATACCACCTCCTCTCCCCTTAATCTTACTATACCACCTCTTTTCTCCTTAATCTTACTATTTCACCTCATCTCCCCTTAATCTTACTATACCACCTCCTCTCCCCTTAATCTTACTATAACACCTCCTCTCCCCTTAATCTTACTATACCTCCTCCTCTCCCCTTAATCTTACTATACCACCTCCTCTCACCTTAATCTTACTATACCTCCTCCTCTCCCCTTAATCATACTATACCACCTCCTCTCACCTTAATCTTACTATACCACCTGCTCTCCCCTTAATATTACTATAACACCTCCTCTCCCCTTAATCTTACTATACCACCTCTTTTCTCCTTAATCTTACTATTTCACCTGCTCTCCCCTTAATCTTACTATACCACCTCCTCTCACCTTAATCTTACTATACCTCCTCCTTTCCCCTTAATCATACTATACCACCTCCTCTCACCTTAATCTTACTATACCACCTGCTCTCCCCTTAATATTACTATACCACCTCCTCTCCCCTTAATCTTTCCATAACACCACCTCTCCCCTTAAGTGACACAATGATTTCTCAGCAAATATGTAGAGAGAGTAGAGAGAATAGCCATGTAAACCTGAGGCTTACACTCAGTGCCTGAAACTGTGAATTTGCTCAGTTGTAAAATATGGGGAAAGTGGCGACATCAAAGGTGGGATGCTGAGTTGGTAGCCCAAACAACGCGGTTGTCTGTGTAACGCGCAAACGCACGTGCACACATGCACACCCATTCACTCACACCCATGCACTCACAACCAAACACCCCCCCACTCTCACCGATAAATGGGTTGGTTCTGTGAAGAACCGTACCACGAATTAAAAGAAGGAACGGTTTGACCATCCATGAGAGGAATTGAATAGACCTGCAGTGTAGGGCTTTAAACCTCATTTGCATATTTCCTTGGTACCTTCAGACTGAACTTTTGAATTGCCTCATGACTGTGTTTTCTATTGGTAGAGATATGGTTGTTATATTAATTCCTTTCCAGCCCTAAGGCTCAAGACATTACAATGCAGTGGTCTAAATCTCCTAGTTTACAGGCCACATCGGGCCTGTAAGTCACAATATACAGGCTTGTAAAGTAATGCGTAATCCTTATTGGAATCCAGCCTTAGTGAGAATAAATATCCAACATTGTGAATCTTCATTCACCTGTGACCTGAATTCATAATGACAGCAAGGGAAGAACCATTTAAGAACCATTATTTTTCGATGTGAATTTTGTACCACCTCTTATTCTTCTTTTCTGTTTTGTGCCTATTCATCATTACTATAATTGTCTCAGTTGGAATGGGTTTTTTAGCATTTAAAATATTTATTTACATTGCCAAAGCAAGTGGCTTATGAATACATACTTAAAAAATATATAAAATCTGATAACGTAGGTAAACGTTAGATAAAACAAAAGGATGGATGCATTTAAAATATGTCATGTCAAACTCTGCTATTATAGTCAATCCTGTTATGATGCCTTATATCAAAATGTGATTCATTGTGATCTTGCGGACAGCTTTGACATTACTTTATAAAACTTCACCAAGTAGACTATTCTCTTCAGCCGTGTGTAAAAAGTGAACTGCAAGCACACGGATATTTCAGGAAACTCAAGATTTCTTTACCCGACCGACAAAATATCCCCAAAAAGACTGATCCACAGCCACAGCTTTTCCTTAAGTACACAGACGATCAAGCCAACAAAAAAAGTAACCAGTCAGGCTCTTAGCAACAGTAATAAACACACACACACAAACATACACACGCACACAAACATACACACACGCAAACTGACGGCATAACGTTTTCTTTTGGCTACACCGTTCGTGTAATTCAGTCACGTTATCCATTCAGGGTACGATGCTGCTCCTGTAGATAGCAGAGTGTGTTTCCCTGTTACAGTTACTAAATAAGGGTTGAGAGTTCTGCTGTTGTGTGTGTGTGTGTGTGTGTGTGTGTGTGTATGTGTGTGTGTGTTGTAGTAGTTATTCATTATGCGGCTGTTTGTTTGAGCAGTAGGGCCAGCATATCAGTGTGTATCAGGCATAGCCAGGGGCTATCGGATGCATACTAATATTAGGGCTCATTATTGGAGACTATTGTGCTCAGCGGAACGCCCAACTCTCCTAACTATCTGCAGGCGCAATGAAGACACTTCCTCACCGAGAGTCACATGATCAAGCACATACAGCGGCGCCCTTTGCAATGTCTGTCTTTCTCTCTTTCTCCCACTCTCTCTCTCGGCCTCCTCTCTCACGCCGTCTCTCTATCTCTCTCTCTTCCTCATCCGCCACTTCACGTGAGGGCTAATTGGCCATAGCTCATCAGTTTGCAGGAAGCTTTAATCATTTTTGTGTCGGCGGCTTGAATAAAGTAAGAAGTCTTGCAAGCAATCCGGAATGGCTAATAAAAGTAGGAGCCTGTCTCCTGTTTCTGTAGCGTGAGGCAGCTGGATGTGCCAAGACATCCGCATGAGGACTTTAGTCTACTGTAAAGCTTTAACCACAAGATGGAGAGGGCTGGTCCATCTTTTAATTATTTGGCCAGGGATGGAACCTCCAACCTTTCAATCTCAGGACAGATACCGCACAAGGCCTCTGAGCTGGTCTGTGAAGGGTTTACCCTGTGTGCCAAACCAAACCAGATAAATCCACACAACCCACAAACCTCTTTCTCTTGCCTGGCTACACTAACTCCATCCTCCAGCCAAACGCTATGGCACACCGACATTCGTTTTTTTCTCCGCAAAGAGTTTGGATCAGGACAAACAGATCTGACTGGTCCCGATACCATTGTGTTCTATCTGATTGGTCCAGGAAATGATGGGCTGGGCCAGAGCCAGAGCCAAAACCGCATGGGTAAAGCAACATTTAGAAAATACATAATTGGGTTTGCTAGAGATGATCCAATCACTGATGTCATTGTTGTGCACAGATTTCTGAAGTCGTCAGGCATCTATCTCTCTCCGTCTCTCCTACCTCTTTCTTTCTCTCTCTCCCTCAGTCTTTACTCTTGCTCTCTGTCTCTTTGGATCAATCATGTCCTGCCATCCTCCTTCTTTGTCATGTTTCTCTCATCTATTGTCACTCTCTGTCTTTCTCTCTAACTCTCCATTACAAATGAGAAACCTTATTATGGTCATGCTTGTCATTTTTAATAGTGGTAGCAGCATACATCTATATTCAACATATAGTGTTGAAGGCCACACTGGAGATGAATGATACAGTGTTTGGATGCAGCGCAGTTGCTCAGGTGGCTCATATTTACCATGCAGAAATACATGTTGAACTGTGTGCAATAAACACGCTAAAATCACCGTTTTAGAGTACATCCTAGTCATAAGGATATGGAGTGTTAAAACGGTGTTAGTCACATCAGTGTTGGTGAAATTCACATTTATAAATCAACTTGGAAGCTATTGCACATTACTGGACTCTTGTCAAGATCAGTTTGATCATTACCAAGAACCATTTAGCGGATTTTGACAAATTTGTTAGCATAGGAAATTGTATACGTATGTTGCATTTAAACAAGACTGTACTAGCAAAGCCAAGTCACCATTAGATGTAGAGTAGGTAAAGTTTCCTGAACTGTATGGTAGGTGCAACATTTTTTCTTACTGAATATATAACTTATTTCTCCCAATTTTAATAAAGGAAATCGAACATTTCTTACATTTTACTACCACTTTGAATATGCACAAATATTTTTCAGAAATCACTAAGTTCTTCACATGCCAACTACTTGGTTGCTATGCAAAATAGGAACTATCAACAAGTTGAAGTCTGTAGCCAACTTGCTAACACCAACTAGACTGCTGAGTTAATGTCGGAAAAACTACTTAAGGAGAGAAGAGGTGGTATAGTAACATGAAGGGTAGAGGAGGTATAGTAAGATTAAGGGGGGAGGAGGTGGTATAGTAAAATTAAGGGAAGAGGAGGTGGTATAGTAAGATTAAGGTGAGAGGAGGTGGTATGGAAAGATTAAGAGAAGAGGAGGTGGTATAGTAAGATTAAGGGGAGAATAGGTGGTATAGGAAGATTAAGGTGAGAGGAGGTGGTATAGGAAGATTAAGGGGAGAGGAGGTGGTATAGTTAGATTAAGGGGAGAGGAGGTGGTATAGTAAGATTAAGGGGAGAGGAGGTGGTATAGTAAGATTAAGGGGAGAGGAGGTGGTATAGTAAGATTAAGGGGAGAGGAGGTGGTATAGTTAGATTAAGGGGAGAGGAGGTGGTATAGTTAGATTAAGGGGAGAGGAGGTGGTATAGTAAGCCTTTAGAAATCTCTTCACTGTGCTCCAGCAGCCATGTTAAAGTGTCTCCATTGGGCATTGTGGTGAAGTCAGTCTCTGTGATTACCATTCCGTCAGTAGCCACACAGCCTCTCAGAACTCTCCCTAAGCTGCCCCGCAAAGACAAGACACATAATTGGGTAATATATGACAGTGGAGGTTTGGGATAGGTTTTGAGAGGGTTTGGCTGCATGTTGGGAGTTGAAGGCAGATGGTTCTGATTAAAGAAACGTCTGTAATGCAGACATTCATACAGTGTTTACGTACATGCACAGGCTGCCACTTCACACACAACCACTCACACACACACACACACACACACACAAACAACCGCTAACATACAAAAATCTGTATACACACACAAAGACTATGGAATCTGGCACTTATAGACTGAGAATAGCCAATAGCATTAAACTACAAGACGTCAGCTTAGACTACACTTCCCATAGTCTGAGACAGACACAATGAGGGACAAAAACCAACAGATGGATAGACAGAGAATAGAGAGGTAAATAGAAAAGTCCTCCTTGAGGACTTCCCCACTATTCGAGCATGTTCTCTCCTCCTCTCCTTTCCTCTATTCCTCCTTACTCAATGAGATCTAAAGAGCTGAAGTGACTGAGCAGTCCAGAGCTCTGGCCATGGGGAGACAGAACTCCAGCTAAAGATAGATTCAGCCGCAACAACAAATAAATCTTCTCCATCGTAGTCACCTGATGGAGCGCGCTCAAGGATAAATATCCCCAGTGGAAGGTAAACTAAACAAGCAGGGAGTCAGTTAGAGACGACAAAATAGAAAAGGATGATTAGCTTTTCATGTCTTTTCCTTCCGAAAACTTGTTCCCACCAATACATATTTGGGCCTAGTTTAATAGAGCTTCATACATTCAGTGTTTTGATCCTCCAGAGATAAATGGTAAGCGGGAGAGAGAGAGGGGGCATTCTTCATTCGCTTGTGACCTGTGTGTGAGAGAGTGTCTGAGTATCCGAGTGTGTGTGCGCGACCATGAATGTGTACGTATTTTGATGACTCATCCCCAACCTTAAACACTCCCTAATCATAACATCAACAAAGAGCCTAGAGATGGCAAAAACATTCCCACATCAGCGTGTTGGGCGTGTGAGCGCGCATTTGCGCGCGTGTTTGTCCCCGCGTGCGAGTGCGAGTGCGTGTGCGTGCGTGTGTGGTATCTAGGAGAGTAGTAGTATTTGTTGTGGAGATGTGCTGAGTGTACAGTGAGGTGAGGCATTAGGGAACATACTCCTGATTAGAGCTCCACTCCACTCCGCTTACCTTATCAGACCACCTTATTACACTGACTGAGAGGGTGGCTATGCCTGGGTCAGGTGGAGGGTATATAAAGCTCTTGTGATTAGGCCATCGCCGAGGAGAGATAAGGGAGTGCAGTGGTGAGACACTGACCAGACAGGCAAGCAGACAGACCATCGGGGATTCCCTAATATGTTGGTTAATGGGAACGTCCTCGGTGAAACGCTAGGTGGAAGGTCAGTAAAGTGGGGCCTAGGATGGCCCAGTGACCTAGGGCGTTCCACCCGGGGGAAACGCACTGCTGTAGCCTGGGTTCGAATCCGGCCAACTTCCCTTCCAACAATAAGAAAATCTCTCCTGTCTGGACAAATTCACGTTGTGGTTTTTGTACGCCCAGTGTAAATGCATCAGGTAGAGGCTTCTTTACAAAGGGCCCCCGAATCATCGACTAACTTCGATTACTTGAAAGAGAAAGGAAACTGGGCACCAATGAAATTCATGAGAAAAGCTTACTCTTTTGATTAACTGTGGTTTGGGCTGAGTATTTATTGGTGGCTTTGGTGTCTGGCTGGGAGGGACTGTAAGATTTGTCCCTGTCCAGCTATTTTCACTGTCCAGGTCCTCACTTATACGTCTCCAGGGACACCAGAAATAGTGGCCTCTGACCTCTCGGGAAGTTCACTGTAGCGTCTGCACGCATACGCACACACACACAGACAGACGACAGGGTTTGGGCCGTTCTGACGTCAGAGCCAGAACTGGATTGTTTTCTCAGCTGAAGACAGAGAGTGGGGGAGTGAGGAGGAGAGAAAGAGAAGGAATGAGGAGAGGACAACAGAAAAGGAAAGAATGGGAGGGGAAGAGAGGAAAAAAGGAGGGAGGAGTATGAGGGGAGGACCAAAGGAGAGGAGTGGAGAACCTCAGGAAGGGATTAGGACAGAGACAGTGAAACACAGAGTGAGAGTCAATTAGAGACACTCAGTCAAAGAGACAGGGCGATAATAGAAGTGTTAGTACTTCTTACTGTAGGTGACATGGGTTGAAATACTTAGTCCACCGTTGCTGGAATTGCCAAGAGAGCGAGTGAGGAAGAACGGCCTTCTAGTGGTTTTCCAGAAGTATTCTCAGAGCACGCAGACCCCCAAGTAATGTATACAGAGTAGACTTAGGTCTATACCCAATAATAACTACATTTCCCACCCACCTCAAAAAAAGAAAATGTCAAACCTTCTGTGACAAAGCCCTCATCTACACAGAGATTATCTAAGAGAAAGGTCTCATAAAACAGCTGGTTTTTGGGTCCTGCTCACAAACAGACCCCACAGAACCCCTGGACAGCAACACAGTAATACCCAACCAAATCAAAAGGAAACAAAAAGAAAACAAATTGACAAATTTTAAAAGACTCCACCACAAAAAAGCGCATATTGGAACACCGCCTTACCCTAAACCCAGTACACAGTGGCAGAATGTCCAAGCCCTGTGCCACTGCGTGCATTGCATATAATGTGAAAACCAAGCTGCATTTCCCTACCTACCAAATGTATATCTATCCACACGAGTGACACAGATTTCTGTCAGATTAAACAGATTTCACAAATCATTTCTAATTAAACATTGATGAACTCCTCTATATGTTAGGTGAAATAGTGCATTGTGCAACTGAAGCAGCACGATTTGAGCTGACATGACAGCACAACAGCCTTGCAAACATAAACAGTTATCTTTATTTATACTATTTGCACAATGTTACAACACTGTACATAGCTAAGAATATAATTGAAATGTACACTTCTGTGAATTTTTATTTGCTTTTATATCTTCCACTCCATTTGGTCGTGTAAACAATTGTTTCTCGTGCCAATATCACCATTTCAATATAAATTCAATGAAGTGTGAGAGAACAAAAGAAAGAGATGGAGAGGAAGGGTTGAGACAAAGAGAGAGAAGGAGAGAAAGGGGGAGGCGGGAGAGAGACAAGGAGAGTGGGAGAGGGAGGGAGACAAAAAAAGAAGAGACCAAATACCAGCCAGGTCCCAAGGGGAAGGTGAGATAAGCAAGAGGGAAGATGAGAGAGGAGGCAGAAGGATTGAAGATAGAAAACGTTTTTGGCTGTTTCAGCGATCCAGAGCGAGTGGATCATAACATGGTCTCCAGGGTAAGGACATACAGGGGACAGGAGGAGTGTGGGAGACAGACTGTGGGGGGGCAAGGGAAGAAAGAAACAAAACAGGGTAAAAACAAAACACAAAATAATGTATGCAGACCAGAATTGGGTCTACACCTAATTATCAAATTCCAGAGAAGAGATGCTTTATTTCACATCCAGCTTAAGGAAAGTGATTCTCAAAACTTCCAAAACTTTCCAGCTGGTTTTGGGGCTCTGTTCACAAACCCAAACACAACCCACAGATCCCCAGGAGAGCAGAACAGTTAGACTCAACCAAATCGGAAGGAAACAAATAGAATCTGAAAAAGATACAAGAAACTAAAAAAGCAGACAATATTGGAATACTACCTTACCCCAAACAGAGCGCAGACAGTGGCAGATCACCTGGCATTTAAGGAAATCATTCGTAGACTCATTAAGAATGTCTGTACCCGAGAGACAAGATAGAGTGGCCCTCAAAAGTATTCACCCCCAAATGTTATTTCCACAAAAAGAAGAGTAGTACTTATACTTTAAAACCAGAGAGTTGTGATGTATTACATTTAGTTTGTTACTACTTTGTTAATTATACATACATGTATATCCGCACTGGTGCTCTATAGCAGTTTACAATACATTTTTGCAGTGCAGCTCATATAATATGAACACAAATGGAATAGATAACACATTTCAAAATAAATGTATGTTTTAATTGATATTTTTGGTGTGGTATTGATGTCCAGTCCAAGATTCTTTGGGAGTAATAACGTAATGTAATATATATGTTTTTGTAATATATAAGAAATGACAATAGGACTTCTCATTTAATAGATCTGCCTGAACAGCAATCAAATAATACAGTTTAAAAATCTATTATTGTTCATCTTAAAATCATCAGTTGAAGACGTTTATAGTTTACCCATCGTTTTTTACTAGTAAATGACTGCACAGTTTTTATTGTATGGTTCATTTCAAGGAAGCTCCCCCAACATACCTCTTCAATTTGTGTAAAGAGTTGTGTTTGATAGGGTTTTAGGACTGGATTGGAAACATTCTGCAGACAGTCTTTCAATTTGTCTTTCATTGCAGAAAATTGATGAAAACATGAAAAAATACTATTCTGTTTTGGGAGAGGTTTGCTCTAGAAAATACTTAAATTATACCAGGAGTTAACACTGAAGAAAATAGATGTTTTGGCATAATGAAACATTAGTTTATCAGGCTTGGCTGACATACTGTGATGTACTGGATTATAAATCAATGAGAAATCAATGATTATAGGCAAGAGTGCATCCTTTTCAATGCAGACAAAGAGGAAGATGACAGCACTGCAAACAGTGATCAGGACAGGAACATCAGGAGGCTGTGTCAGGGTTTCATGGAGGTCCCCAGTTTGCTGGAAGACAGTCCTGGAATCTTTCACTAAGCCTGCCAAATGATGCCCTTTCATAAACTAAACAAGACACAGACAGACTGGCTCTTCAAATTGCCCTTGCTGTGTCATCTCCATCTTTTTTCTGTCTTTCAATGTCCTATAGTTCTCATGGCACACTTCCACACACACTGTCACTTGGGGACTTTTCTTTCATTTTGAAACCCAGATTTCTTTCTTATCCCTTTTCTGTGCTCATTTCTGTCTTTTCCTCACTTATACTCTTCCCGTCCGTTCTCTCTCTCCCTTTCTCTCTTCCTCTCTCTCTCTTGCTCTTTCGGGAGGTCTGTTGAGGTTTAATTCATTCAGTCTTCTGCTCCTCTGGGTCAACAGACTGAGTGGGTGGAAGTGAAAAGTCCTGCTTATATCAACAGATCTCATCAATCACTAGCTCTCCTCTCCTTTCCTCCTTTTTTCATTTCCCTGTGTTTGATATCCCCTTCTGGTCTCTCGTCTCTCCTTTTGTCCAACCTAACACCTTCCTTTCACCCATATTTCTCCTTATTCTCTGCTTTCTTTCTCTTTGGTAGTCCATTAAGTTTTAATTTATGAACAGTTTTCTGATCGTAGTGGGTTACTAGGGAAAGCAGAGAATAAGGAGTACGAGTACATTGAACAGTACGAGTACAGTACACCAAAATGCAGTATCCCGTGCACACTGCTCTGAGCTGGAAATGGAGCTGCATGTCCTAACCTACTGCCCAGTGTATGACCACATTGGAGATAAACATTTCCACTGACCCACATTTATAAATAAAAACAAACAATGATGAACATCTGTATCTGTCAGAGAGAATACCACAACGTGGAATTACAGCAATACAATGTGTGACCCATGAAAAAAGGGCAAAAAGCAGAGCACATAAACAATAAACATAACTGTAATATTCATTGGTTTATATATTTTCCCTATTCATTCATACTTTGTCATTCAAAAATATGTGCACATTGTTATAACACTGTCTAATAATAAGCTAATAATAAGTCCAATAATAAGCTAATAATACAATATTGTAATTGATGTAATCTTTTTCATTGTTCTAAAATACTTATTCTTCTATTCTGTTATTATTATTTTATATTTAATTTCTAAACTTTGGACAAATGTTTCCAGTGCCAATAAAGCCGTTCTAATTAAATTGAGATTGTGAAGGCAACGAGATAGCAGTGAGAGAGTGGAAGTAGGTAGAGTCTGTGGAAAAAAGAAACCGAAAGAAAAGGAAATCAATAAAATTAGATAACTAGATAAATAAATTAGATAACTAGATGAATAAACTAGACAACTAGATGAATAAACTAGACAACTAGATGAATAAATTAGATACAAATATAAATAAATTAGCAAATAGAAAATATGCAAGAGAGCGGGAGGAAGAAAAGATAGGAAAATGACAAAAACAAGGGATAGGAAAAAAGATAGGATAAGAAAATCCACCAGTCTGAAAAGCTAAAAGGAGAAAGAGATGAACATATAATTGAAAACTATGAAAATGGGGCATGCCAATAGGATATAGAGCAAGAGAGAAGAGAGGAGAGAAAAGATTGGGGCCGGGGTTATAAAGCTAAAGAGAGAGAGATTTTGAAATGAAGAGAGAGGAAAAGAGAAAGCAAGAAAGGGACTGCAGGAAAGAGAGAGAGAGGTGGAGTATAGCCCTGTTCTGACTGACTCAGGAGGGAATTGATTAGTGGCCTGGAGCCTGGAGACACATTCCTACACAGCCAGGCAAACACTGAAGGGGGAGGAGGGGAGAGGTATAGAAGAGCGAAGAGAGAGCATTGGGAAAGAAAGATGTAGGGAGAGAGGGAGGAAGATAGACAAGTGGTAGAATTAGAAAGGGGGGAGTGTGAAGAGAAAAAGAAATGTGCAGAGCTGGTGATAAAGTCTGAGATACAATAAGCTGAAGAAAAAAGAGAAGTGGGGGATACCTCTATCCAGGCCTCAGTCAGCACATGCGGACAAGCAACACACACACCACACACACGCCGCACAAACACACACACATGCACACTATTTCGGTGTGATGCAACCCAGAGCTTTCCTCAGACAAAGCACAGCCTCACCTCACTAATAACCAGCAAGTCCAGCCAACACAGGATATTACAGCATCAAAACACAGCCAACTGTGCCCTACTGGGACAAGGTATCACAGATGACCCAAAGAGGAACCACTCATCCAGGTGTTGCCCTCCAGTGTGCGCTAATGAGGATTTACTTTCCGGGCAAAGAGTCTCTGGAACAGCTTGACATCATTTGAAATATAATTTGTTCATAGCCTTACACTGTACTTGAGGCAGTAGCTTAGCACCCTAGATCTCGCTGCTGGCTGGCTTCTGAAGCTGCGCAGGTCGGTCCCGGACTGTCCCTGAATGGGAGGCCAGATGCCGATGACATTAATGTTGAAGGACTAATAGGAGTTATTCTTCACTTTAGTTCAAATAGAAAAATCGAAATGCCCCAGTGCAGTAAATGGGACATTGCTCTGCCTATGCTTTTGAATGTCCTGACTCTGTGGTGAATAGAGATGCCATGATACTTATCATACCAGTAGGTGCATTACATTTTCAATCTGGCCCTCATACTAATATGGCTACATAATAATCCCCAGCTTCCAATGGGCTCATTCAGCTCCACTCCTCCCCCTGTAACTATTCCCCAGGTGGGTATTTGCTGCATATGAGAATTAGTTTTTAGTCAGCTTACCTGGCAAAATAAGGGTAAAAAATAATGATGAAATAGGCATTTTACAATAATACTTATCAATTACTTCCTACAATATCCCAACCTGTCTAACAAGAGCCTGGTTAGTTAATTAGGTTGGCTCTACTGCAAAGATCATTGTTTCCCGATCTATATATTACATTATCACTCTAACCACTGGGAAATAAACCCATGCTTATTATGGACAGATCAGCTGATCTGTCTACTGACAAAGGTCAGGTGATCCCTGGTGTAATACTGGGTAGGAGGAGTTTTCCTGTAAATGCAGTTTTGGGATTAGTTAAAAGTTACACCAAGCCAGGATAGCTGAGGTACAATGACGTCACAACCATAATCCTCCAGACAGAACAAAGCCAGTTTCTGTTTATTTTCAGGGGCCAAACCTAGTCAGGCTCAGATCCCTCCCCCCCCTA
>JACXGJ010016436.1:0-12303 GCA_016801105.1 Esox niger
CTCTGATGTTAGGGATGTCCTCCACACTCTTAGGCTCTGATGTTAGATTTGTCCTCTACCCTCTCATGCTCCGAAATAAGCCACTCCCCTTACCTTTTTCGTTGCTCTTCTCTTTCTGCTGATCATTAGTGACCCTGCACTGAGCCCTTTCTTTGATGTCTGTGAGGTCTGATGCGTCTGTCAGAGCCATGCTAATCCGTGGACTGCCCGCAGCCACCTGTTCCTCAACAACATCTGGCCGCACGGCTCAGCTACGGCTGCAGGGTACAGCTGCCTCATTCACCAGACTGAAACAGAAATAGTCTAAATCTCACAGCTCTCTTAAAAACCAGCATACTCACTGCTTTAGGGGTGCCTCTTGAAGAATACAGTCACTATTTTTAGGGGTACCTCTGAAGAACATTGTCACTGTGTTAGGGGTACCTCTGAAAAATATTGTCACTGTGTAAGAGGTACCTCTTGAACAACCATAGTCACTGTAATTTATTAGAAATGCATTAAAGAGGATTTTGGAGGAGCCTGTTTTATTTAAACCTCAGGCATTTAGTTTGGTTTGCTCTTGATTGTTGAAGAGAGTGGTATCATCGTGGCAATATAGAGCTCTCTAAAGCCTTCAGAAAGAAGGTTGTAGATGCGTATGAGTATGGGAAGAGATTTATAAAGATCTCCAAACAATTACAAATCAGCCATACCACTGTATGGAAAATAATTTACAATAATTTACAAGTAGAGAAAGTTTGCCAGAGAACCTCTAGAACATCTGGGGTAGAAATGTCATGGTTTTGGGCTGCTTTGCTGTAGCAGGGCCTGGTCAGCTCACCATCATAAAATCTACTATGAAATCTTTATTGTATCAGAGGATGCTTGAAAAAAATGTGAGACCATCTGTCTGAAAATTGAAGCTGAAGCGGATGTGAACCATGCAACATGACAGTGGCCCAAAAGATTCCAGTAAGTCCAACAAGGAATGTCTCAAAAGGGAGAAATGGAGAGTTCTGGAATGGCCAAGTCAAAGCCCAGGTCGTAATCCTATCGTAATCAAACATCACACAGCTGAAAAAAGTCTGCATGGATGAGTGGGAAAATCTTTCTCCCAGTCAATGTCGGAGTCTTTTAGACAGTATAGGAAATGTCTAACGCAGGTTATTTCACCCAAAGGGGGTAATACCAGCTACTGTATTAGGGCATAGGGTTGGCAGGAATTGGCATCTTTGTTAATATTGTTAGTAAATAAATGATAACACAGTTCAATTTGAATTTTTTGGTGCAGTTACATCACCTTTGTTTAAAGCTATTGTTTAAAGGAAGATCGAAGATGGGTATATGCCTACATTTCTCATAAAATCACTCATGGATGATTTTGTGTTTCATGGAAACACCACATTTTTACACATGACGGTATTTGCTGATGAGCAAGAATGTGCCTGGATTTCGACATTGTTTTCAAGCTTCTCGTGAAAAACCTATCAGTGTCTGGCATCCGAAAGACCATTAAATATATTGAAATTACGTATATATTAATGATTATTGTTTTGAAATGTACTTTTATAAATCTCAAAACTTTCCTCAAGGACAGGCAGCTATTCCATGTTTTTTCACTTTTCCAGAGCTAGCAAACCTGATTGAACGTGTTAACTAATTATCATCCCCTTGATTAGGTGAATCGGGTGAGCTATTTCAGAACAACGACAACAACAGCGTGAAACGCCTACCGGTCCCTGAGGAGAGGTTTGATATCATTTGATTTAAACACCTCAATACATCTTCCAAAATATATGGTACAGTTCTTGCATTTGACTTTAAAAGCATCTGAGACTCAAACTATGCAGCTATCTAAGACATTCATTCAGCAGCGTGTCTCTGGCTTTCCTCCCCGTTGCTATTTACAGAGCACCGAGTTGTCTTAATTATCCGCTGCTGAAATCCACCCTCCCTTCACGTTTCTTGCATGCTGCTCTGATTTGATGGACCTGATAACGCCTGACCACCTCTTCGCATAGCATGAAAACCCTGCGGCTATTTAAAACAAAAATTCCAAAACATCAACAGCCTACGTGGCCTGTAAAGAGACGGGCTGACCTTTGGAGGGCTGTTCTTTAACTGACGGAATGCTACGAAGGGAGGCGTTGCACAATACACAACGAACGAGCCCAGTAAAAAAGGTCTGATAACCAATTGGTCGATGGACCTCTAGCCTGCACCAACTAGTCTACCTGTGAGTTTGTGGAGAGGAAATACATGCGCAGAAGCTTCTAGGTGATTAAGAGTTACTTTTTCCTCAAGGTCTGAGGGAAAAAGCATCCACAGCCCTGGCCTTCATTCATTCATTGATTAATGTATTCAATCATCATTAATTAATTCATTCCATCTCCATATACGACATCTTCTGTGCTACATATGCGTACGAACACAAACTGGTAATTCAGTTCAAAGCTGTCTTTGAATCCTTTGAAGGAGTCTGAGGAAAATATGCAGTACGGAGCTTTGTTTATAGAGAATATTTGATAGGGGGGAGAAGTTTAAAAGCATCGCATCAGCCAACATATGCCCTATTGCCTTCAATGGAGTCCCTCAACTTGAGGCCTGCGTCGACCGTGTAGCGACCTCTCGTTGCCCTACGCAAAGCCTCTCCCCCCAGAGAAAGAGCTGCCTCTCCCCGGGCTAACTACCAGCACAGATCAAAGCCTCCTCACACAGGGGTTTCGGAGGGAGATTCAGACACACAGTGATGATGTCATTCATTAGAGACGACAACCGGCGGAATGAAATATCAGCCGTTCCCGTTCCACGAAGAACACCCTATTATTATTCCTCTGTCTCGTAGAGCGCGGGGAGATTCATGAGGAAACCGCGCTAAGAATTCAGCTGAGGCGAGACACCTCGGTGGCCGTGTTATCGAAGCTGTATTAAATACCGCCGCTGCTCCGCCGTTCCGTCCCCCCGGGGGGAGGTATTGATATCCCTCCGCGCTCTTCAACCAGAGAGCTGGACATCCGCTGTCACCCGAACAGACCACAGCTGCTGCCGTTGACGACGAACTAACCGCTCCACTTCAGGGGGCACGGAGGGGATGGTACGTGAAGCGAGAGGCGTGTCTTTCTCCAGTTCTGATTTCTGCCCAACAGGACGCGAGAGATTCCGGTCCCTTTCATGCTGAATGTTATTACCGTGGTTGGAGACACGGTGTGTGTGTGTGTGTGTGTGTGTCTGAGTGTGTATGAGTGAGTGTGTGTGAGAAAGAGGGGCATTCACACTACTGAAATCGAGCCCTGGTCTGCATCAAGGGATGTGGGCAGCGTGCCGTTCTTTGATTGGCTTCCAACAGGGTCGTGTGTTCCTAATACAGGATTGTTATAGGCCACATGGGAGGCTTGGTCCAGAGGGGATCATCTGACTATTGGTGGTTATGACTTGGGCCTCCTGTTGACTCGACCCAAACAATGTTAAAGGAGCAAGTTGAAACATTTTGGTTTATTAAAATGCCGAGGCATGTGTCTGGATTACTTTAACCACTCTCAAATGAATTGACAGAGCTTGGAACTGGAAACTGAATATGTTAATGTGGGGTGTTAATAAAACAAGAGTCAGAGCATCTCGCCAGTAACTTACAAGTTACTACATTAAATCCCATAGCTGTTAATGTTCTGCCCTTGAACAAGGCAGTTAAACAAATATAAAATGTACACATAATGTACATTTGGGAATGACAGTTAAACACTCTCCTGCAGTGAAATGTTTCTTCTAGTGGGTACATTTAATTCACTGCAGATTGCCCTTTAAGATGGGGTAAAAATAGTCTGTTGTTTTGATTATGTAAACAGAATAACCAATTAAAATGACTAGAGTACACATTCTGACCCGGGGCTAAACTGAAAAATACACACCTTGTCTGATTGACTATGTGGCTGTAGTTGTAAACTGGTTTGTGTTGTTCTACGTTTACAGCAATACAAGCGTCATGGGAACAAGGCATCTTATTGAACATAGACAGCCTATTTTATGTCTTGCAGATAATTTTTTTCCCACTATGGTTTTAATAAACAATTGGCATAATTAGCACAGGCTGTCCCCGAGGACAACAGGATATCGAGCATCACTCGGCAACGTTTGTGGCGATATTGAAACTTCAAGGAAAAGCCCACGTTTTCACCGAACACGCCATAAAAGCAATGTAAAACAAATATCAAAGGGTAATGCAACTGTATAACGCAACTGTATACTTCTCATGAACTAGATCAATGGATTGTGGACTTGGTTAAAAGAGAATGGAGCTAAGATACAGTTCAGATGCCGTGTCCTGTTTTGACATTATGCAGAGAAAATGCCTTCAGATGACTTCTGAATGACCGGCTACAACAAAATGATCAAATTAAGAAATGCCATCCGTATAGCAAACTCATAGGAGAGTGATGTCCAATCCTAAGAATAAAACCAGCTTCGTGGTCTGTTCCCCACAGGGGATGAGGATCATTGGAGTAAGAGGACATGAGCCGGTGAGAGGAACACACTGATCCCGGCACTGAGTGTTACCTGGCACACTGACAATGGAGAGGAAAAGAAAACACACGTGTGCACATGCACAAGAACACGCAACAGTACACGCACAGATGCACACACAAACGCACAACACTGCATGCACAGATACACGCCAACGTCAGTACCTGCAAGGCTAAACGCACACACATGCACACACAAACACACATGCACACACAAACACACATGCACACACAAACACACATGCACACACAAACACACATGCACACACAAACACACATGCACACACGCACACACGTGCACCCGGCCAACTATTCACTTGGAAATCCATTAGATAGAACTGTGAGTTTTGATCTGTGCCAGGATTAAAACCCTATATTGTACAACTGTCCACATCCGCTGCTATGTGAGTGATAAAGAAGGGTAAAATCAAAGCACAGACACTGTTCAACACACCTCGTTTGAAGTACACCTCTGATCACAGACCAGTCACCCGTCGCGGGCCAGTTGGAACGGCTGGTCCTGGCCTTGCTGGACGACGTATCACAGCTCTCCAAACACAACGTAGGTGGGGCTTTGCAGTCCTATGGCCCGCCCAGTCTGTGACCGGTTGGATTCACACTACCTTGTTTTGCACAGTTCCGGGACATGAACCAAGCTCCTAACAATGTATTTTTTTACTGTGAGTGCTGAACTCTTCCTACCTCTGTAGCTTGTACATAAAATCTCTATTTGTCCACCACAGGGCAATTTTTCAGACACCAACGTTGTGCCACCGCGGGACAGCAATTAAAGCGTTACAATGACTGGCCTCAGACTGAAGTTATCATTCTGAACTGAAATGTATTATGAAATGTGTCATGAACATGCCATAGGAACATACTAATTGGTTAATGTGCATAGGCAGGGGGATGAAATCTATACTGTTGACATGAAGGTTTATAACCGCCCTTCAACATACTCAAACAGTCATCCTGTAGTCCCATATGAACCTCACCTCAACATACTCAAACAGTCATCCTGTAGTCCCAAACTAACCTCACTTCCACATACTCAAACAGTCATCCTGTAGTCCCAAACTAACCTCACCTCAACATACTCAAACAGTCATCCTGTAGTCCCATATGAACCTCACCTCAACATACTCAAACAGTCATCCTGTAGTCCCAAACTAACCTCACCTCAACATACTCAAACAGTCATCCTGTAGTCCCATATGAACCTCACCTCAACATACCCAAACAGTCATCCTGTAGTCCCAAACTAACCTCACCCCAACATACTCAAACAGTCATCCTGTAGTCCCAAACTAACCTCACCTCAACATACTCAAACAGTCATCCTGTAGTCCCAAACTAACCTCAACTCAACATACTCAAACAGTCATCCTGTAGTCCCAAACTAACTTCACCTGAACATACTCAAACAGTCCCACTGTAGTCCCAAACTAACCTCACTTCAACATACTCAAACAGTCCCACTGTAGTCCCAAACTAACCTCACCTCAACATACTCAAACAGTCATCCTGTAGTCCCAAACTAACCTCACCTCAACATACTCAAACAGTCATCCTGTAGTCCCAAACTAACCTCACCTCAACATACTCAAACAGTCATCCTGTAGTCCCATATGAACCTCACCTCAACTTACTCAAACAGTCCCACTGTAGTCCCAAACTAACCTCACCTCAACATACTCAAACAGTCATCCTGTAGTCCCATACTAACCTCACCTCAACATACTCAAACAGTCCCACTGTAGTCCCAAACTAACCTCACCTCAACATACTCAAACAGTCCCACTCCACTGTAGTCCTAAACTAACCTCACCTCAACATACTCAAACAGTCCCACTCTACTGTAGTCCATGTGTATTTTCACACACACCTAAAAAATGTGTCCACAATCTGAAGATTGATATGTGGTTCCTAAAGACTCTGGACTATGATTGAACGCAGTGCATTTTTACACACATGCAAGCATTATGCTCTGTTTACAGAACCATTTTAACTGCAATTAGACTCTGAGTCATAGAATGGTGCCATTCATGACAGTTTGTTTCTACCTTTCTTTGTGATCTGAAAATGACTTAATGGAACAACCTTTCACTCATTACGCCAGACCTTCACTGTACTTGAGGAGTCCCCCTTCTCATTTTCCATATTCCCCACATTTCCCAACATTTCCAAATTATGCTCTCCAGATCCTGAGAGATGATTGAAAGGAGGTGGGCCACAACGTTCCCTCTGCAAAAATTCACCATGGGTATTTTCTGAAGGGGCCTGCGCCCTGCTTCGAGACGGTAAGCGTGAATAAACCCGTCTTGGCCGAGGTCAAACGAGCTCTCTGTAGTTGTAATTGGAGACAAACAAAGATTCTTGATTCGAATCCTTACGGCATCCAACTGGCATGTCTTGAGGAGATGGCGGCAGCAGCGGCAGATTTGGCGGAGGCTGTATGAGAGCCGCTGCTGGTAACAGTTAGGAGACATCAAGCATCCTTCCCAATCAATCGGCGAAAAAGAAAGAAAAGGGCAACAGCGATTTGTCTCCGGCTATTTTGCCTGTCAGAGATGTTTAACTTCCCGGCGCATAATGGCTCTCGCACCGTGGGCAAACAGCCATTACCGCGCTGTTTATTTGGAAGGAGGGAGCTCTTGTGGCGGCCCCCGAAACGGGCCGACGGACACCGCGCTCAAAAGATGAGGGGAGGGAAGGTCAAGTGAAAGAAAGGGGAGGGGGCGCGAGGTGGAGGAAGACCCAATTTATTTAGAAGTAATTGGCTCCACTTGAGCAAACACCCTTACTTGCCTAGTACTCGCCTCAATCCACGGATGAAAAGGAAAGTCTCCTTTCCTACGTTCGCCTGGCCAGACCAAGAGAGGGGGGAATTTAATTGGGCAGCGTTTTGGAGCGTTTCCTGTTCGGATTTTATGACTCTGGCGTCTCACTCATGAGCCACTCGTGAAAAAATGTGGGATATTATTGTTTGAAACGAAATGCTTGTCTTTGTAACAGAGTTTGGCAGCATCGCAGTGTTGTGAAGCATAATCCCTTTCAAGTTGTCAATGGTCCCATTGCAGTTTAATTGAAGTGCTTTGTGTTTTAATGTGTTTTGAAACTGTGTGTGCTGCTATTTTGGCCAGGTCTCTCCTGGAAAATAGATTTTTAATTTAAATGAGGCTAACCTGGAAGAAACAAAGATTAAACAGAGACATCCGAAGCAAATGTAAATGTTTTGTGGGAATAATTCAATATTCGAGATCTACTGGTGTACTCATTAACTCTCTGTGTTCACACGACAACATACAAGGAGCTCCTGAAATGTTCGGACAACAACACCTTTCTTTTTTTGCTCCGTATTCAAGCATTCACGCATTCAAGCATTCAGGCATTCAAGCATTTAAGCATTCAAGCATTCAAGCATTCAAGCATTTCGGATTTTAAATGACACAATGACATAGTCTAGTATTGAAGTGCAGACTTTCTGCTTACATTTATTGATAACCAATCATAATGTATTCAAAGACTAAAATGTATTTTGATCAAAGATGACCAAAGGTATTTGGACTGAATAACATTACGGTCCACAGTGTAGTCATGTTTAGTACTTCTCTGGTGATCTTCTGCCAGGCCTGTGCTGGAGCCATCTTCAGTTCTTGCTTGTTTCTGGTGTAACTTGACGGGAGTGTTTGGTGCTATTGTCCTGCTGCATGATGACTTTTAATTTATTTGATTGTACCTGAGGAAAGAAGCAGTCTCTGTACACTTCACAATTAATCCTAAATGTGTCAAATGTGCGAATTACCATAACACCCACATACACCATGTTTCTCAGATGAGATGGTATACTTTGGACAGTTACTTACAGTATGTTCTCCATTCTTTCCACTCATCATTGCTCTGGAAAAGGTAAATCTGCATCTCATCTGTCCACAGGACTTTGTTCCAGAACCCTACAGCTCCTCCAAGCACTGTTTTTCTTCTGTTCTTGAGGCCTACTATTGGTTTGCACTTTGTGGTTAACCCTCTGAGGTTCTGCTGGTCTACTCTTCTACTTATGGTAGTTTTTGACATATCTTCTGGTATGTTGGAATGTTGTTAGAGGTCTGCTCTCCATTCATCCACTGTATAGCTCTACCTCAGTCTAATAGGTCATTTGCCATTGCTGAGCTCATCAGGACTTTCTTCTTTTTTATTAATCAGCCTCTCAATGACCAGCTTAACTAGCATTGACACTTCTTTGTTCTTCAGGTTACAAAAGGCACAAAAGCACCTGAGAAATAAGAAATGGCTGCAGAGCCAAATGCCCAAATACTTTGGTAGCCTGCTGCATTTTCTACAATGTACAAAATGTGCTGTATTTCCTAGATGCCATTTCCAAACGGTTCTCTGAAAATGACAATGTGTAAACGGTTCATCCACTATGGATGCCAGTAAAATCTAATGTGTGCACTTTAACCCCACACTCAATGAGTCATTTCGAACCGAAGGGAAGTAAGACAGTCACTGTCCAAATATTGGTGGAGTTTACTGTATGTACATTGCATTGAGATAAAGACAACACTTTCAGTGTAACCCTAAACCCGTGAACTCGCCCCACTCAGCCGCCTCTATTTCCACTGTGCAGAAATAGAAAAGTTCTCTCCGTAAAATATGTTTCTCCGGGATAAAAGAAAACAAATAGAGAAATGAATCAGTGCAGAGATAAGCTGGTGCAATGCCTTTCACAGGCAAGTTGGGAAATAACAGCAACGTGATCGGGTCTCCTTGTCAAAGGACCTGATAACAAACAAGGGGAAGTCCGTCTCTGTCGCACCTCCATGAAACCTTTTCATCGTCAGATCACCCCCATGTGGCTGAACCCCCCCCCTCCCCCCACCCCAGGAAAGAGGAAGACCTCTGAAACAATGGGCCAGGCGGCGGAGTGTCAGGCACGGGGTGATAACTGAGACATCTCCGGTCACCCCTGACAGATGGTGTCGGGCCAGCCGGGCAGTGGCCAGCCGGGCAGTGGCCAGCCAGACGCCTCGGCTCCCCTGACGCGGGCCAGAGGACGGGTGGGGCATCGGGAGGGGACGGAGGGAGCGCGGTGCTACCCCCTGAAGGGGTGCCATGGCCCGGTCAGCTGAGGGAGCAGCGGGGAGGTGGCGGCGGTGTCCGATTGGAGGCGCTTCCTGGTGTGAGAGGGAGAGACTGTTGAAGCGGTTTGGGGGAGCGTGTATTTGGCTTTTCAAATGAACGGTGTGTGTGTGTGTGTGTGTGTGTGTGTGTGTGTGTGTGTGTAATCCAGGTCTATGTGTACATTTGGGGACATAAAGTTCTGACACACATCGGTCTGTGTAAGGATTTTTGGCAGGTAAATTGTAAATTGTATTATTTCTACTAGGAAAATTATAATTCCAGGCTTAGGTGTTAAGTTTAGTGAATAACATACAATTGACCGTAGTGTTAGAATGAGAGTGGCGTTCAGGTCTAGGCATTACAGGTTAGGTTTAGGGTTAGTTTTAGTTTTAGACAATATGGCATGTTTTTTAGGCATACAAGTTTAGTCATCAAGGCTTAAGTTAGAGTCTTACATAGTACAAGGTTTTGGGGTTATGTTTGTGTCAGGCTTTATGGGTAGTTAAGATTAATGTCGGGTGATAGTGCTTGGTTTTTAGTCATGAAAGTTGGGTTATTGAAGCTAAGGTCTTAGTGTTAGGTTTAGGCAGTAGGGAACATGGATTTCTGGTTCCGGGTTAGGTCCCAACAAGGATAGAGAAACAAAGTATGCGGTAGTTTGTAAGGCTGTACTACAGCAAAACTTGGTGGGTGGCGGTTCACAGTCATGTGATATTGAACAGTCATGCAATCGCCCCTCCAGGGTCTGTCAATCACACACACACATTTGTCTTCATCCTTGTGAGGACCAGAAATCCATTCTTTCAGTCCCCTCACCCATTAACCTTCACCTAACCCAAAACGTCACCTAACCCTAGCCCCAACAATCAAATCTTTTTCCCACACCTAACTTGGGCCAAATGCCCAAACCAACTCAAACCTTTATCGTAAACTTAACTTGGGCCAAATTCCCAACCCAACTCAAACCTTTATCCGAAACCTAACTTGGGCCTAATGCCCAACATTATTTAATCCTTTATCCTATCCCTAACTTGGGCCTAATGCTCAACATTATTTAAACCTTTATCCTAAACCTAACTTGGGCCTAATGCTTAACATTATTTAAACCTTTATCCTAACCCTAACTTGGGCCTAATTCCCAACCTAACTCTGACCCTGAAAGCCCCCACAGCTATTGCTGTTTCAGGATCCCACTCCCTGCTCCCCCCGGCCCCTCTCCATAGAGTCATATGCTTGTTAGCCTGTGTGAACTCACCCAGAGGAGCATCATTATTTCTCCCTTCCTCATACCAACTGCCCTCCTGTACCCGTATGTCTGTCTGTCTGTCCATCCATGTGTTTGTCTGTCTATTGGGCTGACCATCTGGTTGTTCATCTATCTGTCTGTCAGACAAGTATTTCCAATAAAGAATCTCCACAGGAGGTCTTTCCCCCACATCTATAACCAATGGTTTGACCTGTACTCCCTCAGCCCCTCCACTTCTTCTTCCACGAGATTGGCAATAAACGAGAAAAGGAAGAGGCGATATTTGTTGCTGAATAAAATACTTGCCTGGGGTCAAGTGGTCATCCCTAAGGCTTATTTAACAGCCGTTGCCCAAATGAAGACAAATGGATTGGCCCGAAACACTCTTGTTGCCTGGAAACACTGTGGAGTGATTAAGCGTGTCCGGATGTCCTGCTGCCCAGCCAATCACTACGCCTCATTCCTCCCGCATACTGTGACCCTGTCTGACAGTCTGGCTAGCACCTGACTGTATACAGTCACAGGGGTTAGCGGAGTTTATCAGTGTGCTGAGTAAAGAAAAGTGTAAGATGTGGTAACAATAAGTTCATGTTTCTATCGTGATTGGTTAATTTCTTTAAAAAATGTGTGTAAAGGCAATTTTTTGGGGGATTTCAGCAATTCTTTTACCTTATTTTCCTGGTGTCCAATTCCTCATTGTTATCATCAGAGTAAGATTGCCAATTATTTCTTTTTTCATTTAACTGACACCCCTAACTATAGTGAGTAGCAGTGAGTGCCTTAGTGTAGTGAGTGCCTTAGTGTAGTGAGTGCCTAACTGTAGTGAGTGCCTAAGTGTAGTGAGTGCCTTAGTGTAGTGAGTGCCTTAGTGTAGTGAGTGCCTTAGTGTAGTGAGTGCCTTAGTCTAGTGAGTGCCTAAGTGTAATGAGTGCCTTAGTGTAATGAGTGCCTTAGTGTAATGAGTGCCTTAGTGTAATGAGTGCCTTAGTGTAGTGAGTGCCTTAGTGTAGTGAGTGCCTTAGTGTAGTGAGTGCCTTAGTGTAGTGAGTGCCTTAGTGTAGTGAGTGCATACAGTTATAAGATGGTCCCCCAGGGGAATCAAACCCACCGCACTTGGTAATGCCATGGTCTTCCAACTAAACTACACAGAACTGCACATACCTCACACTGTCCCATATAGCACTGTCCCATATCACATTGTCCCATATAGCACTGTCCCATATCACACTGTCCCATAACACAATGCCCCATATCACACTGTCCCATATCACACTGTCCCATATCACACTGCCCCATATCACACTGCCCCATATCACACTGTCCCATATCACACTGTCCCATATCACACTGCCCAATTTCACACTGCCCCATATCACACTGTCCCATATCACACTGCCCCATATCACACTGCCCCATATCACACTGTCCCATATCACACTG
>JACXGJ010016437.1:0-12372 GCA_016801105.1 Esox niger
TTAGGAGTTAGGGTAGAGGTAGTGGTTAGGGCCAGAGGACAGGGTTGGGTTAGGGCCAGAGGAAAGAGTTGGGTAAGGGCCAGTGGACTTGTTAGGAGTTAGGGTAGAGCTATTGGTTAGGGCCAGAGGACAGGGTTGGGTAAGGGCCAGTGGACTTGTTAGGAGTTAGGGTAGAGCTAGTGGTTAGGGCCAGTGAATAGGGGTTAGGGCCAGTAAATAGGTTTTAGGGTAGGGCTAGTGGAAAGGATTCACATTTGGGTTAGGGTTAGGGGTTAGAGTTAAGTTTCACTGTTGTACAGTTATCGTTCTACAAGGACAAGTACCACAATACCTGAACTAACTATGTCTTTAGGACAGAGAGGAGGTGTCTAAAATGGCTGTTGTTTCCATATGTCCAAACAGGAACATAGTTTCTATCCACCCAGATCTGTGATATGTTCAATGAGTTGACTGTATGCAGACAAACTAGGATCATGGGAACGGGTTAGACTAGTTAGTTAAGGAGAGAACATACAAAATGGTGAGAGACCAGGCTGTCAGGTCATAGGTTGTTGAGGCCAGAAAGAAGACCACCATCTGTCTCACTGTAATGTCAGAAAAGTCATAAGTCAGAGAGGTCATGGGTCAAAGAGTGAAGGCCACCATTCGGTTCCTCTGTCCTTTTGACAGGGTCATCTCAGATGTCAAGGCTGGTAATTAGAAGATATTTCATTTAGGTTTAAAATTGTTCAAAGCATGTCTGGGAAATAGTCTACAACTACATTAGGGAACTGAAGGCTTAACTACTCATCATTGACCTACCATTTAAAGAAGGAAGATAACACCTCCCATAAAGAACAACAATCAGTCATTTAGCCAGTCAGTCAGTTAGTCAGAGAGCCAATAAGAATGCCAGCCAGCCAGCCAGTCAGTCAGTTGGTCAGACAGTCAGTCAATATACAGACTTAGCAAAAGTCAGTAATGTCAACAGCCAAACACATCCACCAGAATCTGTGAAGTATTGACACAATCTGGCCATTCTACATTCTCCTATTTTCATGGTCTTCAGCGAGGGGTTCCGGTTTCAAGACTATATCTTTAGAACAGAGAAATACAGAACTGAGATGAGGTTTTTAGTTCAACTGTTTCAAAAGAGGACAACAGGAGACCCCTGGGGTCTGAAGAACATTTCTGTTTCTCTGTCTACAGGTTGTGTTCAAGGCTAAATCTAAATATTCACCTCAGCTTCTGAACTACAGGTAAGTTATAATGTATATCAATATTACCAAATATACAACCCCCACAAAACTGAAAAGTCAGCTTGCTTAAGTAAACAGTCATTTCACACCTTGCTTCAATTTCCACCTGAAAATCTAATGAGGAAACTTCCTTCAGGCGTTTTTTTCCCCTGGCTACATTAGGTTACATTTTAGTGTTACTACAGTGCATACATGGTAAAACAACAATTCCGTTTAGCAGGGAGTGCATTCTAATGAATAAATGAATCATCAGCAAAGGTCTGTGCTACAAGACCATACAGATGAAAAACATGAAACCATACGTTTACAGAAACAACAGACAACAGATGTGGTAGGAGTGGATCTATTTTAAGTGCTCTAGGGAAAGTATCAGATATTTTCTGAAGCAAGGCAGAGACTCCGGTTACTCCATTTACAGTGGTGCAAAAAAGTATTTAGTCAGCCACCAATTGTGCAAGTTCTCCCACTTAAAATGCTGAGAGGCTTGTAATTTTCATCATAGGCACACTTCAACTATGAGAGACAAAATTTATTGGTAAATTATGGTGGAAAATAAGTATTTTGTCAATAACAAAAGTTCATCTCAATACTTTGTTATATACCCTTTGTTGGCAATGACAGATGTCAAACATTTTCTGTAAGTCTTCACAAGGTTTTCACACACTGTTGCTGGTATTTTGGCCCATTCCTCCATGCAGATCTCCTCTAGAGCAGTGATGTTTTGGGGTGGTCGATGGGCAACAGGGACTTTCAACACCCACCAAAGATTTGGGCTTGAAATGCTTCTTATGAAGCCACTCCTTCATCGCCTGGGCGGTGTGTTTGGGATCATTAGCATGCTGAAAGACCCAGCCATGTTTCATCTTCAATGCCCTTGCTAATGTAAGGAGATTTTCACTCAGAATCTCATGATATATGGCCCCATTCATTCTTCCCTTAACACGGATCAGTCGTCCTGATCCCTTTGCAGAAAAACAGCCCCAAAGCATGATGTTTCCACCCCCATGCTTCACAGTAGGTATGGTGTTCTTTGGATGCAACTCAGCCTTCTTACTCTTCCAAACAGGACAAGTTGAGTTTTTACCAAAAAGTTCTATTTCGGTTTCATCTGACCTTATGACATTCTCCCAATCCTCTTCTGGATCATCCAAATGCTCTCTAGCAAACCTCAGACGTGCCTGGACATGTACTGGCTTAAGCAGGGGGACACGTCTGGCACTGCAGGATTTGAGTCGCTGGAGGTGTAGTGTGTTACTGATGGTAGCCTTTGTTATTTTGGTCCCAGCTCTCTGCAGGTCATTCACTAGGTTCCCCTGTGTGGTTCTGGGATTTTTGCTCACTGTTCTTGTGATCATTTTGACCCCACGGGGTGAGATCATGCGTGGAGCCCCGGATCGAGGGAGAATATCAGTGGTATTGTATGTTTTCCATTTTCTTATAATTGCTCCCACAGTTGATTTCTTCACACCAAGCTGCTTACCTATTGCAGATTCAGTCTTCCCAGCCTGGTGCAGGTCTACAATTTTGTTTCTCGTGTCCATTGACAGCTCTTTGGTCTTGGCCATAGTGGAGTTTGGTGTGTGACTGTTTGAGGTTTTGGACAGGTGTCTTTTATACTGATAACAAGTTCAAACTGGTGCCATTAATACAGGTAACAAGTGGAGGACAGAGGAGCCTCTTAAAGAAGTTACAGGTCTGTGAGAGCCATAACTCTTGCTTGTTTTGTAGGTGACCAAATACTTATTTTACAGAGGAATTTACCAATAAATTCCTTAAAAATCCTACAATGTGATTCTCTTGATTATTTTTCTAATTTTGTCTCTCATAGTTGAAGTGTACCTATGTTGAAAATTACAGGAGAAATTGCACAGTTGGTGACTGACTAAATACTTTTTTGCCCCACTGTATGTGCAAGTACAAAGAAGAGTTTTAATTGTGTGGATCAGTAGTTTTGAAGTGTCTGGATAACTACCTGTGCTGCTTCCTGAGTAAGGTATGGTCATACTCTATGAATGTTGTATAGAATGAACCTGCAGGAGTGAGGTACTGCATTGATGGCAGCAGAGAATGACTGGGTGTTGTCTAGGGTCATGCCAAGATCCTTTGCCCTCTGGGAGGAAACTCTACAGTCATTCATCGTGGACAGGTCCTGGAGAGCAAATAGGCCTTCACATGAAAGAAGAGCAGCTCAGTCTTGTGAAGGTTAAGCTTGACTAAGTTTGGTTTGTAAGCAACAGTGGGCCTGCTAGGCTGAGTAAACGAGGTTCCTTTGAAAGTAGTTGACAAAGTCATCAGGAGAGATGAAATATAGCAGGAAGGAGGTGGAGGGTAAAGGAGTGAGGAGAAGGTGGAAAGGTGTTTTCTCTGGTCAGAGGAAGAAGCTTGGGATTTTGAGTGATAGGAAGAGGGATTTGAAGCAGATATGTAGAAAGAGAGGAGGAGGGATTTGAAGCAGATATGTAGAAAGAGAGAAGGAGGGTTTTGAAGCAGATATGTAGAAAGAGAGGAGGAGGGATTTGAAGCAGATATGTAGAAAGAGAGGAGGAGGGATTTGAAGCAGATATGTAGAAAGAGAGGAGGAGGGTTTTGAAGCAGATATGTAGAAAGAGAGGAGGAGGGATTTGAAGCAGACATGTAGAAAGAGAGGAGGAGGGATTTGAAGCAGATATGTAGAAAGAGAGGAGGAGGGATTTGAAGCAGATATGTAGAAAGAGAGGAAGAGGGTTTTGAAGCAGATATGTAGAAAGAGAGAAGGAGGGATTTGAAGGATGCCAGGTCATTTAGAAGTTTTATTTTCCTCCATTTGCACTCAGCTTCCTGTGAACTCACAGTGAGTAATTCAGCTGAGGAATAGGGGAGAACTAGGCCAGCAGAGAAAGAAGGGTGCAATGAGAGTCATAGGACTTGGAAAGAATGGAGAATAAGGTGGACAAAGCAGAATCAGGAGGAACCAGCATGAAGGAAATGGAAGGGTTCAGAAGAGAGCAGTTGGTGAGAAGGAATATAGCATCCATGGGAACGGATGATGGAGTGGGGTATTTGTAGACAGACAGTATCCATGGGAACGGATGATGGAGTGGGGTATTGGTAGACAGACAGTATCTATGGGAACGTACGATGGAGTGGGGTATTGGTGGACAGACAGTATCCATGGGAACGGACGATGGAGTGGGGTATTGGTAGACAGACAGTATCTATGGGAACGTACGATGGAGTGGGGTATTGGTGGACAGACAGTATCTATGGGAACGTACGATGGAGTGGGGTATTGGTGGACTGACAGTATCTATGGGAACGTACGATGGAGTGGGGTATTGGTGGACAGACTGTATCTATGGGAACGGACGATGGAGTGGGGTATTGGTGGACAGACAGTATCTATGGGAACGGACGATGGAGTGGGGTATTGGTAGACAGACAGTATCTATGGGAACGTACGATGGAGTGGGGTATTGGTGGACAGACAGTATCCATGGGAACGGACGATGGAGTGGGGTATTGGTGGACAGACTGTATCGGTAAAAATTTGATTAAGTGCATTACCTGCTTTGTGACTAATGGTTGACTGGAAAGAGTGAGGTCAAAAGTAGAAAGAAGTGGCTGTGGTAAGATATAAATTAATGGCAGAAGTTGCAAGTCATCCAATAATGTGAGTGGAGAGCCATCATCTGGGAATGAATGTCAAGCTCATTGAGGAAGTCACCAAGAACACCTGACGGACAGTAGATGACAACAAGGTTTAGCTTGAATGGAGATGTCAAACTGAGGGAATGGAATTTGAAAGTGAAAATTGGTAGGTGAGAGAAATGATCTCCATGTTGAAGAACAGAGTAGCCCTGTGACACCACAAGAGACACCAGATGCCCTTGGACTATTGAAAAATATGCTAATGAGAGAGTAGTCGGATTAGCAGTATTTCCTTGGGTTATCCATGTCTCTGTCAGGACCAGAGTCTGGAGGACAGCAAAGGCCAAGAAAATAACTCTGTCTTGTTGACAACAGGTCAACAGTTCCAAACACTGTCAGAAACAAGTAAATGCAAATGTCTGGGCTGTGAGCACAAGATTAGAAGAGTCACAGAAATGTTGAAAAGGTTGCTGGATATTTTGATTTCAGAAACGCCGTAGTCTGAAAGTCCATAGCTTCACCTGGGGTTTCTATCTGCTTTTCTTCCTTTCAGGAGTGTGTTGACTAGCTTTTCTACTTATCACATTGTGAGAACCTAACAGATTTTGACGGGTTGATTTAATTACTCGATACATTAATCACACACCCATATGACCTCAGACCTCTCACTTCCTGTTCCCCAGGTTCCCTCTCTACCTCCTCTTCCTGTTAGTCAGTGTCATTTTCCTGGGGGTCAATCTGACCTGTGCCCTGCTGGTGAGGACAACCTCCGCTGAGGCTCAGACCCTGGTGCTGATCAGGGTGGCCATCAATGACACCCTGTTTGTCCTGTGTGCCATCTCTCTCTCCCTCTGCCTCTACAAGATCGCTAAGATGTCCTTGGCCAATATCTACCTGGAGAGCAAGGTATCACAGGCGCACACAACCATTTGTTTACTATCCTTCTGGGTATAGGTCATCAAGAAATCCATGTTTGCTATCCCCTAACCTTAACCTCAACCACCTTACTTTAATGCCTAATCTGTGTCTACAGGGAACATCTGTATGTCAGGTGACAGCTATAGGAGCCACAGTGATTCTCCTCTATGCCTCCAGAGCCTGTTATAACCTGGTTGTTCTGGCCCTCACCAACATCAAGACCATCAACTCCTTTGACTACGACTGGTACAATGTGTCTGACCAGGTAATGAGAGACAGGTACAACATTACTGCAGGAAATAGAGGGTACAAGGTTCTTCATGGCCAGTGAATGAAACAAAGCTTCTCTGAGTAGTGGTCTTGGATCTGGTCTTCCATGTCTATATAATTATATTTGTTACGATGTAAATGAGAAAACTGGTCCCAGATTAGTGGTCATGTTGTGTGAACAGTGTTTGATATGCCGACTCAGCCAGTCAATGTCTAAGAAGAGATGTTTGTGTGTCAGGCAGATCTGCGGTCAACGTTGGGGGATGCCGGCTACATGGTGTTTGGGGTGATCCTGTTTGTCTGGGAACTCCTGCCGACCTCCCTGGTGGTCTTCTTCTTCCGGGTCAGACAGCCGGACCAGGACAGGGTGAGGTCTCAGTAGAACATGGTTTATAGCTAACTTGAGACAGCCAAGACCACTGTAAACCAACATGGTTAAACCAGTTAAAGTTGTGGTTGTTCAGAAGTTCAGAACAAAAATTTCTAATCACAAAATAAAAAAATGTAACCCGTCACGACACTTCAACAACTTTTTCCTTATAATACAGCTTCATTATATGAGTTTCAAAAGGGCACATTTTTACATAATTTTAAATCATTTATTCAATTTCAAAATACCTGTAAGGGTCAATATGGAAAATGTTGCATTGTCTGATCATTTTAAAAACAACCCTGTATGTTAACTTTGTACATTTACAAATTACAAATAAGATTTCATAATATTAATAGCAGCTTAAAATCATACTATTTTACATTAGATATATTAATATCAGCTTTAATATTATACTGCTGAGTCTATGGACCGGTTTAATATCATACTATTGTACATTTAATGGATTAATATCAGCTATAATATTATACTACTGAATCTAGGGACTGGTTTAATATCATACTATTGTACATTTAATGTATTAATATCAGCTATAATATTATACTACTGAATCTAGGAACTGGTTTAATATCATACTATTGTACATTTAACATATTAATATTAATATCAGCTTTCATATTGTACTACTGAGTCTAGGGACTGGTTTAATATCATACTATTGTACATTTAATGTATTAATATCAGCTATAATATTATACTACTGAGTTTAGGGACTGGTTCAATACAATACTATTGTACATTTAATATATTCATATTAATATCAGCTTTCATATTGTACTACTGAGTCTAGGGACTGGTTTCACAGAAACAGATTTATTCTGAATGAGGATTCTGTACCATAGTAACTGGCTGATATCTGCGGTTCTGGTTCTACAGAGTGGTTCTGGGCTACCAGGACATATCTTCTCCCCCAGAGCCTACTTTTTTGACAACCCTCGTCGCTATGACAGCGATGATGACATGGCATGGAGCATCATCCCACAGAACCTACAGTCCAGGTAAACTCAGTTATCACTGATCCTGGATCTGATACAGAACCTATATTCCAGGTACCAGGTGAACATTGTGAAGGTTATCACTGATCCTGAATCTGATACAGAACCTACAGTCCAGATACCAGGTGAACACTGAAGGTTATCACTGATCCTGAATCTAATACAGAACCTACAGTCCAGATACCAGGTGAACACTGTGAAAGTTATCAGTGATTCTGGATCTGAAACAGAACCTACAGTCCTGGTAAACAATGAAGGTTATCACTGATCTAAGATCTGTTACAGAACATACAGTCCAGGGCAACGGGTATATGGGTAACACTGATCCTGGATCTGGTGATCTAATGACTCTGTTCTGGCCCCCATCTCAGTTTGACAGCGGACAGCTTTGACTGGGACAGCCGAAGTGGCAGCATCTCGGTGTACATAGGAGGGGAGGAGCCACAACAACCCCCGCCCTCAGAGGAACTCAACCACTACTGAAAATCTTCCCATTGGTTCTGATCCAAGGCTCTCATTGACCCTGAAAACCTATTGAAGAGCTTATATTCCTCTGTAACTCTTCTGTAAAGACATTCTATTGGCTCTATGGCTTTTTTGCACATCCCTACTGATGACCTCACATCTCAGGTTCTCACATCAAGACACAAGGGGTGAAATACCACCTGGTTTTTATTACCTTGTTTTCTACCCAATATTCTGAGAAATGAACTCTGAAGTCAAGAAGTAGAGCACATTCTCAAAAGGCTAGTAAAGTAGGCATTGAAATTACAGTCCATTTTAAGGACATGAAAAACATCCCGAAACAAATTTGATGTACAAAACCCTGACCTGAATACCCTGTTATTAAAATGTATCACTGTATAGAAAAATTATATGCAATAATAATCAGTATACAGTAATTGTACATATTTTATGTAAAGTGTATCCATTTATATTTTCGATATATTTTTTCAAAAGATGTGTAACATGCAAGCAGCTGTAATGTTTTTAAGGATTATATAGGCTTCTCTTTGCTGAGGAAAATTGATATTCTGTTCATGTCAATCAATCTATGGTATTTCATAAAGCCCTTTTTACATCAGCAGCTGTCACAGACTGCTTTCACAAAACACCCGGCCTTAAACCCCAGGGAGCAAACAACATTAGTGATGAACTTCAGTGGCAAGGAAAAACTCCCAAAAAGGGCCGAAATTTAGGAGGAAACCTCGAGGAATCCACTGGAACTGTCTTTCAACCCTTTATGGCTAGACATAAACTTGTTTATCATCCCTGAGCTCCAACAACATCCGGATGTCAACTACAAAGAAAGCACAGTAAGAGAATGAATAGAACAAAAATATAACGAATAAAAAGCAACCTATTCATATATTTGCTTTCAAAAAAATAAAAAACATCCATTATTTGTTTACGAGCATGATAGCTGTACATTTACTTTTTATGATTGACAAATTATAGGTGGTTGGCCAATAGCAACTTGACATTTCAAAAGCACAAAAATTTATCCAGCTGCTAGTTTGACTTTACAACTGGTGATTTCCCAACTCCAACATGGTGGCAAATGCAGCACAGCCTGATCATAGTTCTGTAGAATGTTAACCTAGAGCAGATGCACACTCTAGTGGATATACTAATAAACACATTTCACAGAATCTCTGATAATGATTCATATTTACTATGATTTATTCACTGAAAATACTGTAATTCTGTCAATACATGTTTCTGTATGAGATATTAGCTCAGGTCACAGTATTACTGGATCTTTTGACACCAATGGACCCCAACACTCTTCTTTACTGAGGTGCAGATATCTGAACATTTCATTAGTCCCATGTGATTTGGACTCCAGCGGGATTCACTTAAGGACAGCCTGCCTACTGACTCGGTTTCTGGGGGAAGGGAAATCTTATTATACATGTACTGGATGTCCTCAGGTATAAGGACCAGGTCTTTCTCTTTCCCTCTCAAACAGAGAGAAAAGATACAGGATGTGTTGTGAAGATATGGCCCACACATATCCTCACAACAAAAATGTATCAGTCTGTCTGTACAAAACAAAAATAAAATCTTTGACAAATTGGCATAATTATATAATCTAAAAAAGACACCTAAATACAGTAAAATGACAAAAAAATTGGTTGATCATGAATGCAAATCTATAAAAAAAATCTGAAATCTACCTAAAACAGAGAATCAGACAACCAAGATCTTCACCAACATTACTGAGAAAACCTAAAGGAATACAAACAACCTCTCAGAACCAAACCAGAAAAACAAACACCAACTAACTGAAATGGAAGAATCTATTGATTCAAACATTTTCTGGCAAAATTCAATCTCTCTAAACAAACCTGATTGAGAAGAATTGTCTATACAAAATGGTGACATGGAAGAACAACTTTGAAGACCTTACCAATAACTGAAATTGGAATATGGGGAAAATTCCAGGCCCTTAAACTTAAATAAGCTAGCAGTACATATTAAACAAAATGAGAAAATACACAGATCATGAATTCAACAATACCATACTTAAAATGTTTAAGAAAGTCACAAGTCTAGGCTATTTCCCAGACATCTGGAACCAAAGACTAATAACACCAATTCTTAAGGATGGAGACAAATTTGATCCCAACAAAAACAACTTCCAAGGCATTTGTGTCAACAACCACCTGGGCAGACTATTCGGTGGCATCATAAACCACAGATTAATGCATTATCTTAGTAATCACAACGTCCTGAGAAATAGTCAGATTGGATCCCTACCAAATCACCAAAACTCAGATCGTACATGAAGGAATTTTTCTAAATCTAATTGAGTGTGATAGGGAGAAAAACATATGGCATTGTTAGAAATCAGCCGTTTTGTATAGTGGTTGAAATAAAGATTGCGTCGTCAAAGGAGAAAGTAATTCAATTATTTATTGCAGCATTTGATAGTCTATTGTTCATGATGTTACAGACCTTACAGATCTCTGTCTTATAAACTCAAGCTCATCTCACTCAATCCTAGAGGCCCTCAGCCAGGAACTGACAGGAATTTTATTTCTGAGTCGTTTAGAGTCCTGGGGCTGTTGATTGAGGGCTGCTGATAGACCTTTATCAAATCTCCCATAAATAGCCAAGATCATTAAGAAGGTCGTATTCAATCAACTCAGCTATTTTTACACCTCAAGCAGTCCCTTAAACAAATTTCAGTCAGTTAGACACATTTTCACCACAGAATTGAAACAGCCCTGATTAAAGTTTCAAATGATATACGGCTGAATACAGATTCAGATAAAATAACAGTCCTAGTTCTATTAGATCTCAGTGCAGCATTTGACACTGTAGATCAAGAACACTCTTAGATAGGCTGGATAATAGGGTAGGACTCTCTGGAACAGTCCTTGATTGGTTCAGATCTTATCGAAATGGCCAGAGTTACTTTGTCACCATTGGTAATCATGAATCTGATGGTGGCTATGTGGAGTTCCCCAGGGATTAGTTCTCACACCGCTTCTGTTCAATCTCAATATGTTACCTCTGGGCCAAATTCTACAGATCAACTTTAACTACTATAGCTATGCTGATTATATTCATATATGGCTCTGGAACCGTATGACAACAGCTCAAAAGACCCGCTGTATCACTGTATAGAGCAGATAAACACCTGGATGAACAAAAATTGTCTACCATTAAACCAAGATAAAGATGATTGTGTTTGGCAACAAAAATAAAAGAACAAGTATTAGTAAAGAGCTGGATTATTGGGCCCTAAAAACCAGGGATCAAGTCCGTAATTTTGATGTGCTGATAGACTCAGACCTCACATTTAACAGTCATCAAATCGGTCATCAAAACAGCATTCTATCATCTGAAAAATATATCCAGAATCAAAAGCCTTGTGTCCCAAAAAGACCAAGAGAAGCTCATCCATGCTTTTATCTCTAGTAGGATTGACTACTCTGGCCTCTTAACTGGACTCACCAAAGACTGTAAAACATTCAAAATGCAGCTGCTAGAATGTTAACCAGGACCAAGAGAACAGAGCACATCATTCCGGTTCTTAAATCATGCAGTCAATTACCAAACTGAGGACTAAAAATTTGCTCTACAGGGAATTTAAACCTGGCTGTGAATGAACTGAGATAAAGAAAGGTAATGTTACCTGCATAACATTACCTTGTTTCGCAGGTCTTTGACAGTTCTCTTCTGCTGTCCATGGCTCAGTATCTAGCCTGCTCACTGCATCTTTATGAGAGCTAACAAACTCATTGACTATTTATACACAGACACTAATTGCAATTTAAAAATCCACAGGTGTGGGAAATTCACCTTTAATTGCCATTTACACCTAGTTGTGTATCACCTTGTGTGCCTGTAACAAGGCCTAACAATCAAGGGTATGTGAACTTTTGACCTGGGCCATTTGGGTGATTTCTATGATCATTATGACTTAAAAAGGAGCCAAACAACTATGTGATTATAAATGGCTTCATCTGATCACTATCCTTAAATAGCTTTTTTTGCATGATCAATCATATTTTCAAAATCAACGCCAAAATGTAACAATTTCTGCCAAGGTATGCAAACTCATGAGCACAACTGTAATCCCTCATATCTTATCTTTCAGCCAAGCAGGAGATCAGCAGAATGAAGAGCATATTTTCGTCCATTTTTCTTTTGTTGTAGTTGACTCTAATTTCCTAACCTTGATGTAGACAACCTAGACTCAAACTTACCAGAGGACACATTTGAACTGGTATTTACACAGGAACCCCGTTATCCTCCACCCACTCTGGATCAGTTATTACAGGTACCTACAATGACAGGGGGAACCTCCACCCACTCTGGATCAGTTATTTCAGATACCTATAATGACAGGGGGAACCTCCACCCACTCTGGATCAGTTATTTCAGGTACCTATAATGACAGGGGGAACCTCCACCCACT
>JACXGJ010016438.1:0-12315 GCA_016801105.1 Esox niger
CCTACTTATGTTGAATGTTTGTGCACAGTAGTTGTGGTTTATTTTGGTTGTTAGCCGTAGGCTATAGTTCACCCAGTCATTGTGTCTGTTTTGAGTTTTCCTTTGTTACTTTGTTCCTTTTGATTAAAACATGGATTATTTCTCAAACAGCCGTTCTGCCTCTGCTCTTCTGTCCTCGTACACCGGACACTATGACAACCATGTCCAGACAGGAGGACACGTGGATATTCAACCTTTTCATCAGTACTTTAAAACACTAGGAGGGAATCATTAACGGCATTTAATCAAACAGATGAAATAAAACTACACAGCCCAGGTTCCTAGGCATATCTACATTTGCATTGTAGTACCATTGATCTGGCAGTAAGGAAGCGGAAAAAAGCTCCAAGCAAACTCAAAGCATTGAGCACCAGGAGAATTAAACCAGATGGCAAAACAATGCGTCTGTACGAATCACTTTAAGTAAGGAGTAACTGGTTCTGCCCTTTGATCACCCAACTGACCAGAACACATCACTGTCTTTCGGTCAACCTTGGACAAGAGATCATTTGGTGCTTATGAGTCTGCTCTGAACTCTGCTGTAGCTATCTCCTGTCAGCTAGGTTATAACTGCTGCATCGCCAAAATGCAAAACTCTGCTCAGTACAGAGCTTGGCATTGGGTTTTGTTTGGCCTGATAACAACGGTCTGGACCAGGGCTATGAAACAAAACACATCCTGCCTTCACCTTAAGCTAATTGGACTGCGACAGTCACGCAATCAATACCCAAATGGAGGTCATCTCTAGAAACAGGTTTGGGTATTTACTCTTGCAAAATGTTCAGTCTCCTGGTTAATCTGGGCTGGTATTGATCCGCACACAGCTGGACAAACTCAGCCGAGTGATTGGGAACCCTATCCGAATTCAGATTGCAAGCAGCATTGTTAGGGTGTGGCCACCAAACAGGCAGGGACTCAGCCAAGAGGTTTGGTTAAGGTATTTCAGGTCCGTCAGCACGCGGGTCCCTATAACAATTCAGTAATCTCATTAAAAAGCGATCACACAGAGAAGCTATGATATAAATAATGTGAGAAGCCATTATTAGAAGACACACATGGAAAATGCTGTTGAGTGCCAACACATAGACATTAGCTGTCTATTAAAACAATGGGTTTAAGAGAGTGCGCTGTGAGAGAGTGTAAGTGTGTGTGTGTGTGTGTGTGTGTGTCTGGGAGTGTGAGAGGACATTTCCAATGTGCTCCAGTTTCTCTCTCCCATACATCGAATCCCCCTGTGCCATCTCCACCAGTTGCCACTAACAACTGGCTGTTCTCTGAGGGGCTTTTGTTGTTGCTGCTCCCTCTCTTCCCATCTCTCTCTCTCTCACTCTCTGCCCAGAATTAGGTTTTCCATCACCAGTGATTACTACGGCTAATTACCCCCAGTTCCAGCCTGCACAGAGGCAGAGAAGCCCTCCCCGTCCCCACGCTCTGCCAGGAGGCTGATCCCGGGGGGTGGGCTGGGTGAAGCTGTGGAACACATAAACACCACAGTCACAGCCCACATGATGGCCATCCATTAATTCAGGTGACTGACTCTGCTGCTGCCAGGCACAGTTGGTTGGAAAGTCCAGGAGAAAAGCAACAACACACACACGCACCAGACAAACGGCCCCCACAGCACACGGAACGCTCCGTTCAAACCAGTCCCTTTCTCTAAACACAGTGGGTGAGGTAATAAATGACGACGCAAGCTGAAGTTGCGCCGGTAATGGAGACAACACTGTACGGACACGTCCTCTGCCTCTCTCCGTCTGACACATAGCGAACCATGAGAACAAGTGGTAATATGTCCTACCTCTGTCCTGGGTCCTGAGCAGCAGTAGTGTCGTTGAATAGGGCCAGAAGTGTTGGGATACAGGCAGTAGCCCCGCCTCATCTCATCCCCAACCAGCTGCTCTGCTTTACGCCTCCCCCCTCCTCCCACTACTCTCCTACTCCTCCTCCTCCCGTTATTATTTTCAGCATCCTTCAGCAATCGGCCTGGCCCAGTCTTGCCCTGCCCACTCTCTATGAGGAATCATTGGTAACTAAGGGTAACAGCCTCCCAAGGGTACCAATGACCTATCACCTCTTCTTTGTGTGGTTCTGAATGAATCATGCCTCTTTTTACTGTTGACTGAAGGTTTCTCCTGGGAGAGTGTACGTTTCCACCACTCTTTCAATGTGTTCTGTCAGCATGTAGCTACTTTGAACGTGCAGTGTCTCTACGTCTACCTGTCAATAGCATCTCCGAGACGGGGTGTTTCAATCCTCCCAGGCCCCAATAGCTGTCCCAAATACTGCTTTGTCTGGTCTGAGCCATACACATCAAGTACGTGGCAGCTTTTACCCAATTTGAATACATTACCATGTGAATATTCCAGGAAACATTTTTACCTGTTGAGGGCCATTTGTGTTCTGTCTCCTGGTACCTCTAATTCCAAATGAAATATAATGCAGAACGGTCTGAATGGCAGACACCATTTGTCCCTTTGACATCGACTCCCACAAAGATATCCTCCTGTCAACCCTCCTGCCAATGATACATTCTCATGTCAGTCTGTCAGCAGACTCCGCCCAGTGACACACGCCCATTATGTTCAGGCACCGAGTCTCTCTGCCACCTGACTGCAGAAAATAATGTGACAACCATAGTAGGAATCACAGTAGTACTTTTGGGCATGCAGTATTCCAGTCAGAATCCTTGATGACTGGAAATCTCAAAAACAGCACTCCAGGAAAATACTGAATTCCCTTGTGCTTTCCATAATTAGGACATTTTAATATGTATGTCAGGATATAAATACTAAAGCAGGTTCTTTATGGCTGCTTCCTGCTGATATAGGAGCTTATGCTCCATCTTTGTGTAATACAACTACTAGCAAGCCTGTTAATACCTCGTAATATGAATTGATCTACCTGTGAAGGAAATGTTCCTTTCACAAGCAGCTCAACAATTATATGAATTCCTTTGACAACGGAGAAACAATTGTGTTTATATTCCACTAATCAAATCATATGAATAACCTGGTTTGCTGGAAGTCCAGTAATGACAAAAGGAAAAAATATACTTGACACAAAAGCAGTTGCATTGGAAGCCTCTGTATTATATTACATGCAACAACAGTTAAATGGAGCTCCACTAATTGGCCCTATAAGCACTTGTAACAAGTAACTGTACTTGTTAGAGATCTAAAACTCCTTCTTCGTTAACACCAATAAGATGGCTTAATCACGTTCCAAACAACATAGATGCAATGTATTTTTCTACTTTTCATCCTCTATAGCTACAATGTGTTTCTCTTTTTTCTGCAATGCTGCAGGACAATGGCCTTTTAACTAGTACCGCATCTTGTTAATGTTTCAGCAGGATATCTTGGGAGATTTTCTACTACTAACTCTACAACAAACATTCCACATATCAAATACCATTGCTCTGACTAACATATTACTGATAGGCACCCAAATACATGTTCATGTAATTTCTTTCGAAATGTTAATCACATTTTTTTCCAATTTCACATAACACATTATAGCAAGCTCAAGAGAGCTTTCATGCTTGTTATCACACTGCTCGCTCAACCAGGAAGTACTTGGTTGCACCTACGAGTCTGGGAAACGCAATATACAGGCCGACAACCACAAATGAGCTTGAAAGCACAAAACCCACCAGCAGGAGTTGCTAGAACATGCCAAAGCAAGGCTACTCCATGTGAAACACTAACTCCACCATCCAAGACTGAGTTAATCTGCACCGCCGCATATGATGCCCCTGGTATCACTGCCCGTATTTCTGTGACCAGTATTCAAGGCAGCTGCAATGTGGGGCAACAACTTGATCAAATACACCATTTAGGAGACCTCCTCCCAAACGACTGTTAAGTGCATGCTTGCTGGAGAGACTGTAGCAGAGGGAGGAAGATCATGATGGAGAAAAAAGTGAGAGAAGACACGAAAGAACACGTTAAGGTCAAGCAGTGATTAAGGTTCCCTGAGTCACAGCCAGTGTGAGCAGGTGTTCTTAGCTTTCCCTCATCTCTCAACCCATCTTACCTACAGCACAAAGAGAGAGAGGTGTTGAAAGGTTTTAAATTGGGTTATATTACTGAGCAGGTTCAAAAGCAAGGCGCATTAAGGAAGACAAAGCTCGGCAGTTTGGGCGCTTTAGTGGTAGTTTGGTTATTGGAAAGATAATGTATTCAATTACTAGTGCATTTGGATTTATTATTGAATAGAAATGTATTATTATTAGGAATAAAAAATAAGCTTCTCAATGGTAAATGCATTATGTACTGGAACCTCCATAAATGCTATAATGACACCTGGTGGCCAATTATTTGGGATCAGAGGGACATAAAAGCAGGTTAGAGAGAGATAATGTTAAGTACAATAATTGACTTTCTGTATGCAAGACACATAACACCAAAAAACACCTTCAACTGTTTAAAACCAAATTGTTTGTTATACCTTTACTGAATTGTAAGTAACAAAGACAATGTTTCTTGGAAAACAGATCTCTACACATTTGACTGTGTTCATCACACTTCACTGCCTCATCTTATTTTGCCTTGTTTTGCTGAATGCCAAAACAGGTTTAGGTAATTACATATAACATTTCCTTAATTAAACCTGGATCATTTATAACCATATCATTTTGCATTCATTTACATAATTAGCATTATTTAAACCTGAAACAGTAACTGTTAACGCCAGCTAGGGACCATATCAACGGTCTCCAGATAGGAACCAAATCAACTTGCTTTCCATCTAAAATTGTTTATCAAACAATTAATGCAAGCCTCAGTAACTTCATTAGTTCAAATCTAGTTTCTTATTGTTAAGTAAATGTTGCACAAATCAGTTAAAATATGATTGCTATCAACATATATCCCATGCTATTGGCCCTAAATAATTCACTACTACGATGCTCCTTAAAGTTCCAGTTTTAATATGATCCCTAACATAATCGATTCAGAATGAAAAAGGCCTTTGTTACGAGCGAATAACATCACAATACTGAGGTTAGGGTTAGGATGAGGGTTAAAGATACAAAAACAGAAAAATGGGGCACTGTGTAAAATCCTGCCTCTAAACAATAACATGATCTGTCACTGCCTCGTCTCCCTTTACTGAACAAGGCCGGTACATTACCGAGGGTGGGTGGGGGGGGAAGGACAGTACTGCAAGTGTCTAAGGCAAGTATAAGTAGATTAGAAGCAAGGGTGGGTAGAGTACTGAACATCTGTACTCAAAAGTACTGTTACTCATCCTAAAATGTACTCAAGTAAAAGTGTAAGTACCACCTGAAAAAAATACTCAAGTAAGAGTAAAAGAGTACTTGGTCAAAAAGGCACTTGAGTACTAATTACATATTTTGTTCAAGACATTAACGCCATAGTAACAACAAGAAAAAAATATTCAAGCCTACAGTAATGCAGAACAGAAAACAAAATTAATAATACTGTATTTCTACTATGAATCTGTGTTGCAAATAAGATTCTTGCAAATTAAGACCATTACACATGTTAGTGGTACACATTTTTTTATCTTGTGTAGTAATGCTCAGTACATCTTCTCAATTAAATATTTGTTATTAGTCAGGTCTTGGGTGGAATGACTGACTGCATTGCAACTAACCTGTAGTGTAATTATATGTTGTAAGTTGGCTAGAATATTACATTATCATTAGGATATACTGCATTTCATTGTACTGTTCTTGTACTTATTCAATGACAAAAAAATAATAAAAAAGAAGATAGCTATAATAATAGGATTTAGCTGGCTAAGTAGCGCGAGGCGGTTCGCTAACCCAACCTCTATGTGGTTGCGGATGTATGATGAAGTGTTTTTGAAAGATGGTTGCGTCTTTGGGAATAAAAAGACAAGATTTCATGAAGACTATGTTGCCTATTTTTGATTTAACCGAAACATGGTGTGAAACAATGGCCAGGGATTGGAATTTTCCTCGTCAACGTCCTCCAATTGACCACTTTCCATGTAGGTGGCGGGGTCTGTCATTTAATTAGCTACGTCTGTGCTTGCACTCCGATGCAGATTTAAGGGAGCGGAGGAAAATTCTCAATATTTTTGGACAAACTGAAGACAAAATTGTTACAAAAGAGTAGGTGAAATGTAACGATTTATAAAATATATACTTCAGTAAGAGTAAAGAGTACAGCCCCCAGAAATTAACTAGAAAAGTTCCTCTGAAACTGTACTCCATTACACATTACTACCCACCCTGATTACAAATCAAGGCAAACTGATAGACTGACCAGCGAGAAAGTTTAAATAGGCAATACGTCAGTCACTCAGACTAATTTGCTATAAAAAAAGATTTGAAACATTAACTTAAAAGATTAACTGCTAATTTTGCCTGTTTTTATGCTAGTAATAGAGTCAAAATCATACTTACTGCACAAGTAATAGAGTCAAAAAAATTAAGAGACCAATGCACCATTTTCTTTCTTTTCCAAAAAAGTAAAAGAAGGTTTTGAGTTGTATTTTCCCTTTAACTATGAATACGTTCATAACTGCCCCTAGCGGTCAGGTTCCGTCTTTGTACACCACTCCTCATATGTTGACACTGAATGTAATAACAAGTCATTAAGGACCAATAGTACTGGGCGATGTTGATATTGAAAGTAACAGAGCTGCTGAAATATTTATACTGAACCTATTCAAATGTTTCAATATAGCTATATATGCATGTAATTTCTGCGACGTTGCGTTGGTTTGTGCCAATAATGGGACTGGTATGTTACAGCCATATTGCTTATTGGAAATAAAATGAATTGAAGTACAGAATATATAAAGAATAACCCAACAGTTGCCCAGACAACCCATGTCCAATAACAACCCCTGACGGTGCTGAGAAAGAATTCTTTTGTCCACAATGCAGCAGTATTTCAAAGCACTTTACTGTGGAATAACTCAGGAGCCCCAAATATATTATGATTCCAGAATGATATTACAGCATAATTATCACAACCAGAAGTGACTACGAGCCTGTGAGGAAGCCACAGCAACAACCCTCCAACCACAGCTTGGGAACCTATGCCCCTTGACTGCTATCCCACCACTATGAAGGCCCACTAGATTTTGTGGGTTTGATTAGTGCATTGCTTTTCTTTTACTCTTCCTGTATCTGCTTTTCACAACAAATCCTAGATTAAGTCCCCTGTCTGCGATAGCGTAAATCATTACTCCTTTCCAGTTTCCACCAACTGAATGATTTCTTACTACAATGCTGACAGGAGATACCGCTACACCAGTATTTCTTATGAAATGCAGAAAGTTTGGCGTTCCTTTGTTGAAAGTGCTTCTGCCTTATTCCCAGGCCATTCATCAGATTCCCAACACAGGCCCTCCTGCACATCACATCAAACACAGCACTATGATGCATGATTTCAATTGAGCAGGCAGAGATGTAATACAATTTGCTGAGGATTTACTGCATGCCTGTGTGGAATGACAAATGAAAGAAAGGAGCTCCTGTGAGCAGTGGAAATATTCCAGGGGAACAGAAGTCGTTTCATCTTCTTTAGGGACGAGGGAAGATGGAGGGAGGGAGAGGTAAATGAGAGATAGGAGCAGAGCCCCGTTGTCACCTCCACCCTCTTCCCCATGCAGGAGAATATATTTGGGTAAATGGACGTGATTGTCTAGAAGACATATGAATAAAACAGTAGGTGCCACACAGCACTTGATTGAGTGAAACCTCCTTGCATCCAATTGCTTTCCCCAGAGAGCATATACAGACAGACAAGATCTACAGACGGATAATGTATGATCCTGCAACATTATTACATACACTTAGCATCGATTGTTATCATTTTACTGTTTAAATTGACTTTAAACATTATATTGTTAGCATGATACTGCTTACAATTAAAGAAACTACCTCTAAAGTAATTGGCATCCTTAATAAAGATGAGCAAACAGGCTGTATAAAATAGACAACAGACTAGGTAATAACCTATATTTTAACAACTATTAAACAAATATGGAACAAATAAAAAATATGTGAAAACCTCTTTGCATGAAATATATATATAGTTTGGATATGACTTCAAAGCCTGTCCTACCTGTGTTATAACAATGACTGAACACGCAAACACCTTCGGTATAGCTACATGTTACTGTACAGGAAGTGATTCCGATGTTTAGCCTAGGCTCTAACGAGATAACAGCTTACTTGTTTGGCATTTATACAACATGTAGCCTGGAATTCCTGTTTTCACAGTCGATCCTGTCCATAACTACGTATAACCATGCATACAAACACTTCTTATATACATTTCCCCAGCCAGTGTGGCCCTGAGATTTATTTTTGCTAGCTTACTACTCATACTAGGTAGCTTGCTTGCTACAATACGTCTGTTAGCTGGGTTGCGTATTTTAAACAGCTTTTTGCTCATCTTTAGCACGGCTGTCAAACATTTTAGATGTGAAAGTATATATTAGATGGACAGACAAATACAGTTTAATTGGTGTTGAGCTATTTAATGTACATACAGGCACTTGTGTAAGTGAGGGAAGAGTCTTCTACATTATCAGCCCGAGTTAATGTGTGTTTGAGATGTAGTAGGAAGTCTCAGTGCCTGGTGGTGATGGTAGAGTCTCAGTCAGGGCCTGGTGGTGTACTTGTGTTGTGCACAGATGACCACTCAGTGCTTGGGGACTGTACCATATTTCAGTAGAGTTATCTGACATGATGCTAGGTAGCAGCATTTCCTATATTTAAATCTGTGGATGAGCTATGGCTTTAAATTAGTCCAGTTTCCTTGTTTGGCTGACGAATGCCTCAAGATATGTCTTTGTTGCTCCCAATGAGCTCCAAGCAGGCTGGGACACAGGAAAGGGGACCAGCAGTAAGGCAGGGAATCCACATCCCTTTCCATGAAAAGCAGAGGCCTGAGGAATACTAATGGCAGTGCCTTAAGCCCTAAGAGATGGCTATTGTTTATACCGGCGAAGCAAACAACAGGCTTAAACAATGGAGGCAGAGCCCAGAGCTCCCAGTGTTTTTCCAGGGTCAGGAGATGAGGAAACTACAGTAACACTCCGCCACATCTCTGGTTGAAGAGTATTGGAATATAGATTTTGCTGCTGGAATTTAAAGCAGTGGACCATACTCAATCAGCCTGCAACATAGCAGTCACATTCTAAGAATAGAACCTGTACCCAATATTGACCTGTTCACCAATAAGCTCATTGTCATTAAAGATGTAGAAGACAGGAATGGGATGGAGAACATCATTGTGGCGTTTCACTAGAGCAAATCAGTATAGCTCAATCAGCCAAATCAGTTTTGCTGACACTGTTTGACCTGTAAATCTCAAGCACGAAGAGTAGAAAGCAGCACTGGTGGGCCTGTACTGTTGGACTGCGTAAAGCCAGAGCCTTATTCGAGCATATTTTAATGACTTGCTTTATCAAGCATGCTGGAGTCATTAAAGACCAAATTAAAGTTAAGAAGCATAGTTACCTGGAAGAATTCGACAGAAATTCACATAGAAACTCCTGTGGAGTTAGTAAATTTGTCGGAGACCATGGGTCCACATGGCTGGAACACTGGGTGGTTAACTATCTGGGTTGTTCCTGTGGGTCGCAGTGCTCCGCTCTGCTCAGCGCTCTGCATTAAAACACAATGCACATTTCACTCCGGTCCTCAAGTCGTAAAACAGTGTTGGGGAGTAATGGTTTACATTTCAGGGATTATGGATAACTTTTAGAAATCTTGAGGATTAATGCTTGGACTAAGTTAAAGTTCAGAACTTCCAGGTGAGACAGATTTTGGCATCAAACAATTCAACATCCAATGTCAATCAAAGCTTATATAACAAAGAATTTGTGTAATATTCAGTGAAAGGGTGAAAAGGATAACACTTGTGAAAAGGATACCACTTGGCCTTTTATTGATTCACATATACAGCTCCGGAAATAATTAAAGAGACTACTGTACCTTTTTACTCGCTCAAAACCTTCATTTTCGACTTTTTGCAAAGGAAAGAAAAAGGTCCAGTGGTCTCTTAATTTTTCCAGAGCTGTATATCGCTTAGTAGAAAATCTTACACTGACATTGTGGTAAGTGCGTTTATTTTCACACTGGCCCTCCGAGGAATCAAACTGCAACTCTGTCTCTGCAAATCACGTTTGCTGCCTTTTCAATTATTCTCCCCTTGTGGGCGGGGATTGTTGTGAATGGCTTTTCACAACTGTATACATGTAACCGATGTAATCGAATAGTGGTTTATTTTGAGAGGTGTGGCCTAAAGGTTAAATCAATCATTGTTTTTGCAACCTGGCATATATTGAATACACAAGTGAGGGAATAGGCTATCTTCTAAACTTATTTGTGGTGCTCAATTTGTGGGATGTTTTAGGGCTCAATAACATTTTTGTTTACTCAAAAATGTTTGTCTCCATAAGCTTATTTGGATGTACTCAAACTTTTATAATACTTATAAGACCAGTTAAAATGACTGAAGTATCAGAATATCACAAACATAAACATAAGCATTAGATCTATAGTAAATGCAGATAGGCCACTTCAGTTAAGTGCTTGGTTTTTGGAGATATGTTTATAAAATATAATTTGTTTAGTCAAAATAATTTAATCAAATTTCTTTTGAGGTAAGTTGATCAATTTTCTTGTTATTTAGAAAAAGTTGTAGATATAATTATTATTCATCATAATCCATCCAATTGTTGAGAGAGTAAAACATTGATGTTTTTTCTATAAAGTAGTAACATCCCGGCCCCTCTAATGGGGCAGAATGCCTCCTGGGGCATCTAGTCCCTTTATGGCTGATCATTAGTTTCTCGTTGTAATTTAGACACTGGCTAGCTCAAATTGTACTATTTTGGAACCACTTAACTTGTACTTCAGTAAAATAGAATTAAGTACTATTTTGAGTGTTAAATGTGACAAAATGGACCCACTTATTTTATATTTTAGTGTACTTATTACTACTAAAGTATATTTTATGCCATTATATATATCATATATTTTTTTATGTGAACATGTTCAATAAAGATAGTCTGGTAGCAAGCATAGACTGCTTTTAAAACTTTCTAACGCACAACCTAAAATTACCAACCTACATTTCACAAGCAGCAGTCCCAGCTCTGCCTCTTAGGAAAGAAATCTGAATAAGTTTCTGTGTTTGAGTATTCAAAAGGATACGTTACTGATAAAAATTTGGGGCAGGTAACCCAACCATGGTCTTAAACTGACTTTACGTAGTATGGTATCTCTAACCGTAAAGCTTAAGCTATGATTCATTTAAATATCTTCATGAAAGGATGTAAGAATATCTTCCTGACCATGGTGAGAAGGTACCCTGAACAAAGTGCAATGGAAGGACACTTTTCCTTCAAAAAGTTTAGTCCTGGCTACCTGCTGCTAGCCACTGCCAGAGAATAATTGCACTTAGAATTGAAGTCTGCTTTAGCAAAGAGATGGAGGAGGCACTCAACACAGTCTACACCTTAGAGAGCAAGAACACCAGGCTGACAGGTTCTCTATGAAAAAGCATCCTTCACTCTAAACCACATCACCCAAGACATCCCGCATTTCAGATGAAAATCAGTCCACCATAATTGCTGTGTGTGCCACCTACCTGGCAGTAAATCTACCACAGTCAGGGTTAAAAGTGGGAACATATTCTTCGTCTTTGGACAGCTTTACGATACCCACAACACCTTTTCTAATGAATGAGCCACCAGTCTGACTTTCATGGTCTTGTAACAACTAACCATCGCACTTTGATATTCTTGCGCCTTCCTTGATTACAGCCACATTAAAGTCACTTCCTTCATTCAGGAAAGTAGACTAGATTAAGATATCCTCTGCAAAAGGAGTTTCTGTTACGCTACCATAGACATTTGTGGTTGAATTTTGGAATTACAGTATTTGTGATGTATGGTTTTCATATAGTCATGCTGCAATATGAGAAGCAGGCGGTGGAAAAAACTGTTGTGTCTGTGCTGAGGGAGAGAAAAAGGCGGTATTACATTCTCTCAGTCTTATTGAGATTCAGCGTTTGTTCTCCTCCCAGCCTCCCACAGGCTCCAGAGAGGGAGATGGGGGGGGGGAGGGGGGCATTGACTCTTCCAGCAGTTTGTTTCTGGGGATGTCAACTGTTCCATATGTTTCTCTTTGGGGAATGTTGATTCTTCTAGCTGTTTCTTTCTGCCAGAATTCTGAATGTGATAACGTCACACAAAGAGCAGGGCAGGATAATGAGAACAAGGTGGACACACAGATATTGTTTCTGCCTTTCACAG
>JACXGJ010016439.1:0-12315 GCA_016801105.1 Esox niger
TAACACGCAAAGACGGGGGGAACAGAGGATACATATATATGTGGAATGGTAATGACTAGATGAGAAACAGGTGCGCTAAACAGGACAACAGGTGCAATGGATTGATGACGGGCGGTGGTGCTAGAAGGCCGGTGACGTCGAGCGCCGAGGTCCGCCTCCTGCAGGGGGAGGATGAGATGCAGATGGCGTAGTCGTCACACATTTTTTACAGAATTTTGAGCTTGCTTGGTAGTTCATCTTTTTGAGAATGCAAAGCAATTACTGTTAATTATGATTGAAAATCGCCATAAATTCAAGATATTGTGGTTTGATCATGTACAATCATAATAAGCCTGATTCAAAAAGCCACAAAACAACAACATTAAAGACATACAACAATCAGCCATAACATTATGACCACTGACAGGTGAAGTAAATAACAATCTTGTCATCATGGCACATGTCAGTGGGAGGGATATATTGGACAGCAAGTTAACTTTTTGTTCTCAAAGTGGATGTGTTAGAAGCAGCAAAAATAGGCAAGCGTAAGGATCTGAGTGACTTTAACAAGGGCTAGACGACTGGATCAATGCATCTCCAAATCTGCAACCCTTGTGGGGTATTCCCAGTCTGCAGTGGTCAGTACCTATCAAAAGTGGTCCAAGGAATGAAAAGCAGTGATCCGGCTACACGGTCTTGGGTGGCCAACACTCATGAAAGCACATGGGGAGCAAAGACTGGCCTGTGTGGTCCAATCCAATAGACAAATTACTGTTGCACAAATTGCAAGTTAATGTCAGAACACACAGTGCATCACAGTTTGTTGCGTATGGAGCTGCATAGCCACAGACCAGTCAGGGTGCCCATGCTGACCCCTGTCCACTGCCAAAAGCATCTACAATTGGCATGTGAGCATCAGAACTGGACCACGGAGCAATGGAAAAAGTGGCCTGGTCTGATTAATCAAATTTTCTTATACATCACGTGGATGGCCGCGTGCGTGTGCATCACCTGGAGAACACATGGCACCAGGATGTACAATGGGATGAAGGCAAGCTGGTGGAGGTACTCGGATGCTTTGGGCGAAGTTCTGCTGGGAAACCTGCCGAACTGATCATTGTTACAGACTATGTGCACCCTTTCATGGCAACAGTATTCCCCAATGGCATTGGCCTCTTTCAGCAGGATAATGCGCCCTAGCACAAAGCAGAAATGGTTCAGGAATGTTTTGAGAAACACAACAGCGAGTTCAAGATATTGACTTGGCCTCCTAATTCCCCAAGATCTCAAGTCCAGTCGAGCATCTAAAAAACTCTGGTGTTTTTTATTCTGGTACAGGTTGATTGTGCGGTTCTGTTCTGTTTGATTTAGCTTTAGGTTTTTGAGCATAGCCTGTTATGTTTGTTTTTTGTCTTTTGTTCTTATATGCAGACTGTCCTTGTCCTTATTGTTTACACCTGTGTCTTGTTTGCCTCTCTTTGTGTCCCTATATTAGTTCCTCCTGACCCTTTGTTTCTTGTTGGTCTTTGGCCTCTAACTTGTTGGCAGCAACAACGGTGCCCAGTTAAGGAGCCACCGGTTTGAGGTTTTCTGTGTCTGCACTGTGCGCGCGTATTCGCATGGTTACGTGAATCTTCAGCAGAACTAAGTAGCTTTGCTGAAGGTATATATCATGGTATACCATGCGGATGATATCTTTATATATTTTTGTAATTAAATGCGTTCTCTCTGTTTACATCTAAACCATCATAATCGGTATCCATTTTACCATGTAAAAATATCAATTTTGTAGTTTTTGTCTGTTATTTTCATTATTGACATTTAGCAAATCATCACAATGTTGCATTTTAACCTACAAACTATCTAGCGTATTTGTTGTCTACTAGTTTGGTGTCACATGAAACATGAATATTTCCATTTTCTTTCCTTTAGACAAGTGGATGTGTAGATACGAGTAGAAACTGTTACAGTATGTTCTATCGTATCTCTCCAATACCATCAGAAAATAAATGGTCTTGCAGAGAAATAAAAGGTCACAGAGAAGGATGAACCCCTGTCTCCTTGATTCTATCATCACACACAGACCGTTACACAAGGATATGCCTACACAGACCATCACTGACACACTGCAAAATCACTCATGCTAGATGATGTTGCAGGCAGTATAATTTTCACAACAGTGTCTCCAGTCTCACGTATATCACGTGCTCAGTGTGAACCTGCTCTCATTTATGAAGACAATGGGGCACCAATGGTAGACTTGCCAGTTCTGGTGTTGATGTCGAGCTGCTTGGTGCTGGGTTGTGAGTACGGGTCCCACTAGAGGATGTTGGGCCCTCATAACACCGTCAAGCATTCTATTTTTGACAGTTTGGTCAGAATCGTGCACACTAGCAGCCTGCTGGAATTATTTTAGAGCTCGGACAGTGCTCCTCCTTTTACTCCTCACACAAAGGAGCTGATACTGGTTCTGCTGCTGGATTGATGTCCTTCTATGGGCATGTCCAGCTCTCCTCGTGTAGCGGTTAGGGTTTGGGACTACTGGGAGGCACAGCAAACCTTTTTTCCGATGGCACGTGTAGATGTGCCATCCTGGAGGAGCTGGACTACCTGTGCAACCAAACCAGATTACTTGAAATTGGTTAATACTATATTTATACTCAAATATAAACAATTGTCAAAAGTGGCTTGGCCAAATAGATTCATGGCAGTAATAGATGCCAAATATGCCTCTACCCAATGTTTAATAATGGGATGGATAGTTATGCAAGCAATTATGTTTGTTTTTTGCAATTAAAATATTCACATATACAAATTTTAGGCTGACCTCACAGTCTTTGTGCTGATCAGTGGCAAAAAAAAAATCCTAAGCAAATCCATTTTGAATTCTTGTCAACAAGACAATGTGGCAAAGTCCACAGGGAAGGAAAAACTTTTGAGAGGCACTGTATTTTAAATTACACAGTAAAGGCCTATTCAGTTCGAAAAAAAATTAAAATATACAAGACATTTAGTATTCTAAAACTGACACTCATGTTTAGATTGCATATAGTATTTTTCTTACCTTCAAGCAGGCCATGGCATTTGCAATGAAGCTGTCATTATTTGGCAAACAAATTAACTTGTCTAAAGTTTCATATCTGTATTGCATTAGTTATATTATCCCTTGCATAGGCAGTCATTTCCTTAGGCATATTAATTGTTCAGGAGTGGTCTTTGGGGAGAAACCTACACTAAAGTTTATTACTTGTCCTTTGGCTACACCTCAAATTAGGAGGGATACAGAATAATATTTTTTGCCTGCATTGGAAACATCTATTTAGGACAGTTAAAGAGTGAGGTTTATGACCAATCCTCATTTAGCCTACCTTTTGTTTCAGCTACTTTAGAGATCTGTTAAAGGGACATTTAACCCTGGGGAAATATTTGAGAGATTTGTATGTCAGTGAATTTAATTTCACACACAATAGGCCAAAAGGATTGTGTGCTAAAAAAAATGTATCCACTTTTCTTTACATTTTAGTGACATATCTAGTTACTTACAGAAAGTGCACACAGAAGATCACTTTTGGATGTGAAGATCTAGTTAAAACAACCACACAGGTTAGTCGTAAATGCGTTGTAATCAGCTGATTAGTTATCAACAAAAGTCAGTCCTGGAAAGACCATACTAATAATAAACATTAACAGTTTCACAAAACAACAATCAAAAGGTCAAGGCAGTGGGACTATGTTAGGTACTACATGAAAAGGTGAGTATTCAGATGTTTTTGAAGACAGTCGAAGACACTGCTATCTTGGGTTCTAAGGGAAGCTGGTTCCATCATTGAGGTGCCAGGACAGAGTATGGTTTTAAATGCTTGGACACCCAAATGGACGGGATGGCCAAGAGCCCAGAGGTGGCAAAACAAAGAGACCGGATAGGGATGTAGGGTTTAAGCATTGACTGATGGAAGGGAGAAGAAACACCTCTTGTTGTTCCGTAGGTAAGAACCATAGCCTGGAAGCAGAGTCCAGATTCAACTGATAGCTAGTGTACAAAGTATTGGAGTTTCATGGGAGAACTTGGGGCGATTAAACCGACTATTCCAGAATGTATATTGAAGGACTAGCAAGCAAAAATGTTTTCATTAATTGTGTCAATGAAATACAGATCAACAATCAGTATTATTATTATTATCTGATTTTGGTCTTCGTCTTTGTCTCATTGAGAGTCTAAGCCTGGCATGATCATCCTCCACAAAGTATGTCTAATCAAACTTTCTACCACAGTCCTTTGTAAATAGCACCAACTAGCTTTGGTGCAGTGGTGTTGTTCAGGACAGTCACTACACGTTTGCAGTTCTACATTACTGCTTAACTGTAATTTTCCAAAATGTCCCTGGGTAAAAACCAATACTGTCAGATGATATATCATATGACGGGAAACAAACCATAAAAAGCATGTCTGACCAATAATAACCTTTGAATATGTCTGTAACTTTTGTTCCATGATGGAGGGAAAAAGGTGCCAAAATCGGAGCATATGCAGTATGGGTCAAGCATATTCTTAAATACAAATACACCTCACGAGGCCCTATAGGTGTGTAGCAGTTCCCTCTAACAGCTAAGGGTCCAAATGATGAAGAACCTCTTGACTTGGATAATGTTAAAGACCTCATAATTGAACCAGACATTGGTTATTCTTCTGAGGAGAGTGATAAACCTGAAATCAACAATTCTGATGTCGTAGAAGTTAAAAATCTTACATTTAATTGCAAATGTGTAGACAGTTGAAATAAAAATAAGAGGATCATGTTTAAAAGTCCTGTCACTGCAGAACAAGGGCAACCATGGCATCCGTGACAAATGAAGAAAAACCTGATGATTTTCAAAATGTTCAATACTGTCTGTGCAAATTAGAGCAAGATTATACAACATTCCAAACATGCTCTACACACCAAACAAAAATGACAAAGAATGTTTTACATTGTACACAGGGCTTGACAGCCAACCATCTACTGATATAAACACCAAAGGCAGCAGACCATGATTGAGACTTAAATGTCCAAAACCACAGGTACAATTGGTCAATCTCAGCCAAAGAACTACCAATAATCCCGAAACACCCTGGGAGGCGGCACCTCACTCTTACCAGTGTAGGACATTGAAATGGGGGTCCTACATTTTTTTCTACCTCTTCACCAAACCCACATTTCCCCCAATATCCCTTATCACCTGCCTTCAAGACATCCAGAGCTGGAAGAGCATGAACCTCCTCAAACCTAATAGCAACAAGACAGAGGTTATGCTCATCGGCTTCAAATCTAACCTCATCTCAATCCCAGCATTACCATAAGTGGTTTGGCACAGTAATGTGGTTTATTTTGGTTGTTAGCCGTAAGCTATAGTACCCAGTCTTAGTGTCTGCTTTAAGTTTGTATGTTTGTTTTCTTTCTTTATTAAAACATGGATTACTCCAACCACCGTTCTGCCTCTGCCAATCTGTCCTCAAACCAGAACTATGACAGGGTGCCTGGACCTACAGCTGCTTGGCACCCAGGCTCTGGAACTCACCCCTCCCAAACACATTAAAAAACACCTCTTTCAGTGTGTAATATAGCCTTTAGCTCTTACCTCATCATCAGTCCCTACACAATCATTATTTAATCATTTTCCAATCCTTTTCATTCCTTTTGACACAGGGCTCACACCCTCATCCCACCCTTTCCTTCCCATATTATGTTTATTAAACCCGATTTTCTGATATCTGTTAATAAATGTTTTCATGCACTAATCTTTATTTATTTAACTTGATTGTTTGTAGGCCCATCCCTCAAAGAAGTCCTTGACTGTCTTGAAAGGCGTCACCCAAATAATGTCTATTATTATTTGGGGTCCTTGCCCCGTAGGGGCCCAGGAGCCAAATTGTTTTTGTTAAGATTAGTATTATTATTTCCTTTTTTGGGCGCATATTCCCATGTTTCACCTGCCAAATTCATTTTTTAGACTCTGGTTCCAATTGATTCCTAGGTGCCGCTATTATTAGTGACACTTCAGCCCTGCACGGGGGAGGCCCTGGACAGGGCCGAAGAGGCATGAAGTCAATCCACCCAAATTGCTAAGCATTAACCTAAGAGACAGCAACCAACTGCAACCACCCTGAGATAAGGGCCGAGTATTGCCAGTAGAGTTCACCCCAATTGCATAGTGGGTGCAAGAGAGACAACATCAAGCCAGTGACTCCGCCCCCGAATTACATTGGAGTGAGGGCATCCAAGTGGCGATGAGAGCCCACCTGGCAAGACAGCAAGGGTGGACAGTATCAAGCCTTTCTGTTCACCTTCACACCCCTAGACCAGACTCTACTTAATCATAGACCATGCTGAAGAGATGGGTCTTTAGCAGACACTTGAAAGTTTGCACACTCTGCATTTCTACCTTAATTGGCAGCTCTATAAGAGAAAGCCCTGCTTCTGGCTGTTGGTTTAAAAATTCTTGGTACAATTAGAAATTAATTGATGGAAGTCAAGGGTGATTCAATAGGAGTCTAAGGGGAACACATAGCAGAAAATGGGGAATATAGGGGGGCAGTGGGTAATTTATTGTGGCCAAGGGAATGAATGGAGGTCAATGGGGAATGAATAGGAATCAATGGTGATTCAATGAGAGGCAATGCGGAATGAATGGGAGTTCATGGGGAAATAATGACAATGCATTAAGAATAAAAGGGTGCCATGGTGGTTCTGCAAGGAAAGGACCCCACCATTTCTACTTACGGATATAGTCCATATTAATTATTATAATTATTATAATTGGTAAGTAGTCTTTCCTTGAAAGTAATAACAACTTGTGATATGCCTAGAATACAACATTTGTTTCCTAACCATGCTTGATAACCATGAGTTTGCTTTGTGGAAGATTAATTATTATGTATATACATGCATGTATATTAAATATGACAGATACATAAATGAATTATTTTTGCATAAATTCATTTATTAAATATGTGTTAAATATGTAGGATTTGTGTATATGATATGCAGGCTGGATACTTTGCTCTGTCTATGACTTGGGGAAACATGTGATTAAAAGTGGTTGTCTCCTCTCCTTCAGAACTCTTGACAGCAAATCCTTGTTCTCCTTTTGGCCCCAGGCCCAAATTGGAATTCTTTAGATAAGGTGTCCTATGGTCGTAGGAGTTGGAGCATTATGATGAGAACCAGATGTTAGAAGATCATTAAGGGGCCCCACCAACTGTGTATCTCTGTCACACCTTGGAACGTGCACACGAGTGTACGTTGTCTATGTATCACCTACAAGCTTGTAATAAACTATAAGAATTAATGTACTGGTTTCTTAGAGTGTTTATAATTAAGAAATTAGAATTAAGTGGACTCAACCCGTCGAACCTGAGAAATGGAAAAGATTTATCCGCAACGGCTTACTTGGCATGTTCAACACATCAGTGTTCACAGTACTTTGCGCAATCCACTAAGCAAATGGTAACACAGCATGAACTCACTTTTAATGGATACTTATTATTTCTACTGGTTTGCTAACATTGTGGTTTCTATGCATGGTACAAGCAGGATAAACACAAACGTGTTTTTTTACCCATGAGATCTCTTGTGGGTGCATAAGGTAATGACATCAGGCAAACGAAACACGTAAGAGGACCTTTCTGCATTTGTTTGTAATTAGGTCAGCCAGGCACAAAACACCACATGGGAATGATCTACGTTGGTGTTTCGAAGATAACTATTGTTATTTTGTTTGGGATGCAATGTGGAAGTTCAAATTTGCCAATCTGCTAATACATTGCGTAAAGCAAGGAGATACATTTTTACTGACAAATATACCATTGCTAACAATGGTAATAGATCCTTATTTGGTAAGATATTGTGAATTTCTGCTGTAAAATGGTCTAGTTTCATTATGAACGTCTACATTAACATTGTTTTAATAATATTTTGTTGCTTAATCTGGGTGCCTACCTACCTGATTCTAAACCCCAAATGACTACCTTTTTTGAAGGGGGGGCTCCCTTAGTGACCCCCTCCAGATAGGACCCTGTTGCTTATACCATGAAACGGCACTATTCAGACTGCGCAGGTCTTCCAGTTGTTCCCCAGGCATGTGTTAACCAATAGAGCTGGTGTTTTATTCACCTTCATTATGATGTTCAGAGGGGGACGTCATATTCGTTTAGCCTGGATGTAAAAGTCCTGTTCTTCCATTGTGTGCGTAGTGTCAATAACACAGAGCAACAGAAGCCATTTCTGTAATGTCATCACATTTGCTTTGTGTCGCAGGCACTGCATTGTCCTAACACTCTTGCATTTGAGTCTGAATACATTCTGCATTTACTCTCAGAATTCCAGGTCAATAAATGTCCTCACTGTGGAAGTAACCATTTTCATGATTGAAAAGCAAATACAAGATCTACGGAGACAATATTGAGCTATTTTTTTATTATTTACTAAGGAATAACTATCATTACATGAGTAGCTGGGAATACTGAGGATTGCACATGGATAGGCCTAATCTTCAAAGTTGGTATAATAAACAGCAGCCTCTGAGAAATGTGTTCCTGTCTTACAGATCAGGAAAAAAGAGCAGTTAAGCAAACCAAGCCAGTGTCCACAAGGAAGAGGAATGACAGTTGCCATTGTTCCCAAGGGCCTTTTTGGCAGCTATGATGTATTTAGTTGCTTACCTGGTTAGAAATCATTTCCTGTTGAGCATTTCTCATCTCTGTCCAGACCTTACCAAACACAAATATGATACATCTGTTCCTATTTGCAGGGCTGGTGTCTTGAAACATACTGTAGGGTTTGAAGAGCTTATTTGATGAACAGTACAGTATGTCAACTGTGGACATCCTCTCCATGCATCACAGAAGGCTTTAAGCAATATGACTGCTGGATATGACAGTTCTATTTTTTACTGCTGGAAACTCGACTCTCCAATATTGGATGCCCAAAAGAGTAACATAACTCAAATGGAATTAATGTATTGATTTTGCAGATATTAATTATTAGCATTATGATGACACAGAGTACATGATAATGATGGCAAAGATTATGAGTTCTATTTTCATAAAAATGATCACAAGCACAGTTAAACATAGCGGTTGAAACATTGACATAGAAACTGAAGAAAAAGCAGCTTGTGCAGTGAACAGATAAGCCTGCGGAAGTTGCATGCATGATGAAATTTAACACCCTACATATGCGCAGCATACTGTTATGTATTATTTGATATTGCCTAGCATGTTTTATGCAAACATTATTCAGGTGTTGCTACACCTCATGAAAGATTCACTATTTTCTCCTGATGGGAATACATTTCCCACTCATGCTTTTTTGAGTTCCTTTGCCAAAGTGGATTCTCTTAATATAACTGGGCGATATAACAAAGTGGTGTAGTAATACACTGTGGTTATTTCCAGTTCTTTGCACTACAGGCAAATTGTATGTTTTAATGTAATTGAAGATACTGGACTATTGTTATAACTGTTTATAACAGAGCAACTGTATTAAGGGTCCAAGTTGAAAACACAACATCTGTTTAACCATTCAGGGTTAGTGGATTCACCCATTGTTTCAAACTGGAAAGGAGAGATGAAAGGAGCAATTCACATGTTATTATGAACATGATGGTTCAAATTCTCAATACTGATTGTCTGAATCTGTAGCGGCGCTATATAAAACCATATATCACGTGTGACACCACATCATATTTTTCTGTTGTGATTACTTTGGTCAGCAGTTCATAATACTATTAAGAGCATTAATGGCTATTACTAGCAGAGCTGTGGTGCTTCAGAAGTCATAATGTCACGCCTCTGCCCCCGCGAGCACGCGGAGGAGGTCGCTCGCGTCCCTGATCCGCTAACGCACACCTGTTTCCAATCACCACTCACACACCTGTTCCCGCACCCCTCATCACTTGCCGTATATATACACCTCCCTGCCACTTCTTCCCTGCCGGATCAATGGTTAATGCTTGCATGCCACATCTCGCACTCTACAAACTCTCATCTCCCTGTGTACCGACCGTTCACCCGTTCCCGACTGTTATGTCTGCACCCTGCCTGTACCTCTGCTCTCTGACCAAGTTCTGATTGCCTGCCTGTCCCCGACTACTCTGCCTGCTCCCTGACTGTACCGTTGCCGACCGATCGTGTTCTGACCACTTGCCCGTCCCCAGCTACTCTGTCTTCTGCCCGCCTGTGCCTTTGTTACCGGTACAAGAGATGTCTGACTGCTCGCTCTCGACTGCGCTGTCTGTCACTTCCCTGCCCTCATCTAGTCCGTGTTTGGATCCTTACCTGCAGTCGTGACACATGAAGTTAGTAGAATAGTGTCCAAATGTGTGCAGTGATTGTGTTTCACATGACTTCAGGTCAAAACCCACATCTCTATGGGAGTCCCACCGTTTGTTATATAATTTCTAGTAAAATCTACATCTTGAAGAGGAACATTCAAAGCAAGTCCGGAAAAGGTTTAAAGGCATCAAATCAGGGGTAGGATATAGACATTTTCATTGAATTGAATATCCGTGGAGCACAGTAAAGTACATCATTAAAATAAGTGGAAATAGATGCATGGAATTGTTGTTCTCCAAAAGTCCCCATTCAATTGAGCAGTTTTGAAAAGCATGGGAAAAACTGCTGTGTCCAGATGTGCACAGTTTATGTAGTCTAATCCAAATGGAATAATGTCTGTAATCACCTCCAAATGCCTCAATCGACGCATGCAATTGACTTAGAATGCTTGACGCAAATAATGTTTTCTATTGCCATCAACACATTTTGGTCCCCAGAACCAGCATACCGGTAATGTTCTGATGCTTGACACCCCCGTAAGCATTGTTTTGTTGTTGGGTCTACTATGCACAAGCTCATGCATCGTGCCTAACATTTTGTTAGTTGGATACACATAAATTTTTACTATGGAGGTTTTGTTTCAATTAGCTGGAAATTGTAATATCTCTACTTATTTACCGCAATCTAGTCAACCTCCAAAAATCCATCAAACGTGTAGGTCAGTGGTGAACTCCCCAAACTCGGGCCCTCTTCTCCAACAGTGTCCTGAGACACTGTGTATACACTGCATCTCCACCTGCTAACACCTTGCTTGTAGTATAGTAAGTTGTCATTATTGGAAGTCATGTTTCCATAAAAAAATACTGTTTTCGAATTGTGAAATTAATTAAGAACTTCCATGCTCTGCATAAATTACACATCTCCCACGATGTATGTTTGTAGGTAAAAATCTAGTGGACAGAAAGTATTTTGTCTCAATTGGCAATTTTACTTTTAAAATTCTACTGATTACAATGACTTGTGGTGTCCCCCAAGGATCAACCCTTGGGCCTCTATTATTCAATATTTACATGCGTCAATTAGGACACAAAATACAAAATTATACCTACCACATCTACGCAGACGACACCCACATTTACATAGCTTTCATACCAAATGATTATGATCCAATTGATTCGCTTTATCAATGCATCAAACCTATTAACATCTGAGTGTGGCAATTTTTTTTACAATTAAACAAAAATAAAACTGAGATATTTGTTTTTGATGCTCATGCTAAAAGACTCAGTGTCAGTGCTTACCTTGATACTCTGTCTCTTCAAACAAAAACTCAGATCAGAAATGTCTGTGTTATTTTGGACTCAGAAATACAGTACATATCATTAGCCATATTAATTTAATATAATATAAAATCTGCTTACTATCACCTAAAAATTATAGACTTTATGCCTAAACAGGACCTAGAAGTGCTTATTCATGCCATTATCCCCCGCAAGTTGGATTGTTGCAATTGCTTATTTACAGGCCTATACATTTTTTTGCCAACTGCAACTTATTCAAAATGCTGCTAACAGAGTATTAACAAAAACAAGAACATGTGATCACATTACGCCAGTTATTAAGTCTTTGCACCGACTCAATCAATTAAATAATAATTTCAAAGCATTGTTGCATGTGTATAAGTCAGTTAATGGGCAAGTGTGTTCATATCTGTCCGATATACTCTTGCCATACAAACCCTTCTCAGCCCGAAGATCATTTGATGCTGGCTTTGTCAGGGGCACAGGTAGGGATCCAAACGCGGACTGGGAAGAAGTGGGAGCAGGGTAGTGTGTGTGGGGACGGGAGGTAAGGCGTCTAACGTAACGGCGGCGAAGGGGCAGGCGAGCGATCGGCAGAGTAGTCGGGGACGGGCAGAGAGTCGAAACACGGGCTGGCGGCAGAAGTACAGTCGGGGAACAAGCAGGGTGGTCGGGGACAGGCGAGAGGTCAGAATACCGGCGGACTACAGAGGTACAGGCAAG
>JACXGJ010016440.1:0-12313 GCA_016801105.1 Esox niger
GTGTGTGTGTGTGTGTGTGTGTGTGTGTGTGTGTGTGTGTGTGTGTGTGTGTGTGGCTAAGTTTCAGTCATCCTTCTCTGGGAGGTAGTTGGCCAGGCCTTTTTGTTTCTGCTCCAATCACAGGAAAGGTCCCACCCTGTCTCCAGTCCACCAGCCAACCCCTTGCCTTATGCTTATGCATTCTGACAGCTTGTCCCACATGACCCAGGGTAGCCAATTAGGCTCGTTCCTAAAGAGATGACATCACTAACTTGTCTGCTCCCTCCAGCGGCAGCAGAGCTTCATTTTCTGCTCTGAGTGTTTGGTGCTAAAATGGAGGCTGGCTCCTCGCCTTAGCCTGGGCTACTCCGTGCTGTCTTTTCCTCTCGCCCAGTCCCTAGATGTTGACATGCACTAGAGCTGCCTGCACCATGGTTCTGGATACACCGAGTTCAAACGGGCCTTTCCAGCCCGTGGCCCTTGTGCATTTTAGAGGTGAGCACTGCTAGCTGGCTGCCCTTTTCTGCTACTGATCTCTTGGACTGTGTGTGTGCGGTAGGAGGTATGAATGTTGCTATTTACTATCAGTTGCTGTTTAGTTTGCTTTTGCACAAATAGAGTAAAGTGCTTGAAGGATGCAGGGAAATATATTTTCCCCGTTGTCTGTTTAGCTGTGTTAGCTTTAGGGTACGAAAATTCGGTTAAGTGTGTGTCTGTGTGTACTGGACAAACGAGGAAGGCCTTTAATAGGGCATTGCATTGCTGTGTGTAAGTTACAGGGTGCAGACGGGATGGGGGCTTGTTTTACTGCCTCTCCCCTCCCCCATCAAGACCGCAAATTTTGAAGGAAGTGAGGTCACAGATTGTGTATGTATGTTTGTTTGCAGTGTGTGTGAAAGCATGTGCCAGGCCCTTTGGCTGTGCTCTGATCCCTTGTTGCTCAGCTGATGCTTTCAGCGCCAGGGTTAAGTGTTAAAGTATGAGGGTATTTTCTGTGTTTGTCTGCATGAGAGCATCTGCTGGAGATTCTTGCCTTGCAGTGGAAAGTGTTTATTTTTCAGTCATCCTCTTGTTAAACAGCAGCTTTGAAGGAGGAAATGAGTACAGCCGTTCCAGATAGGTTATCGTGTGTGGGAGTGTAATTTGATGTTTGATTTTCTTTTGTCTGGTTAACAGTATGGGAACTGCATAGATGTCATTAGAAACATACAGTAAATTGTCCCCTTAAATGCACTTCACCTTAACCGATACACGACAAATCAGTGTCACTACAGGGGAGACGGTAATACATAATCCTGCTTTTGTCATGCAGGGAAATACAACAATATGCCTAACATTAGTGTTGCCTTCTGAAAACGCCTGTGTGGTCTGATTGACAATGGCATCCAGCTTTAATGATTTTTTTGTCAACTCTGTAAACCTTAAACAACTTGTACTGCATTAGGGGGAATATAGCAAACGACTGTGGTCCGACAGCCTGGGCCCAGCACCCAGTGTCCATGGTTCTGATTGAAACAAAGGAATCTAAATTAATCCCATTCATACAGAATTAATCGGATGCATGTCCAGAAGGAGAAAACCGCAGCGGAGGAAGGGTGATGAAGATGGACTAACTGCAAATTATGTTGATCACGTTTGTGGCTTTTCTCAAACATCGTTGCTTGCTCAAACTTTAATCCAAGTTTGGTTATTCGTGATAGTGGTTACATTGAGTTTAAGTAAATTAAATGAATATTATTCAATGCATGAATCAGGTATGTCACGATATTGTAATCAATCTAACACACATAGGTTGTATGTTTCAAACACCAGTATGCCACGAGCAGCGAAACCTGACAATTTCAGGTAGAATTGTCCGGCAAATAGTTTTCTATAATTATGGGGAAAAAATGGAATTGAATGGTTGAGTTACCAGTCTATTAAGGCTAATGTGACCCCTGAGTCATTGTCTTCTGTAACGTTTGACCTATAATCTGGGTTGACAGTTCTATGCGACACAGCATCCCGTCTCTGTTATGATCTGGTCTGTTTTCAGAGACAACAGTTCGCTGGTTGCAGTGTGAGGGAATGTTTATAGTCGGTGTACTCTCCACATCAGCACCCTCTGATTATGCTCCAAGCTTTTGCCAATACATCCATGACCTATTGCTGCATTGATGTCATGATTGGATTTTTTCAGCAATGCTTTTTGTCAGTGCGCATTCAAATTTCCACACAGAATCTAAGTCATTTTCTGTGTAGCGGTCATTGTAATTAAGAAATAATGTTTTCCAGAAACTGAACCAACACATCAATGCAATGCTGAACACAAAATGCATCACCTGCTGTCAGGTCTTTGATATTTCCAGGTGAAAGCGCAGACCACTCCTTTGCACAGTCCAAATGCTGGTTTGAATCGTTCGTCTCCTCACTTCTATCAATATAAAAATAGACTGGCAAGTTAATTGCTGCATTTAACTTAGTGTCAAGAACGTATATGCAGGTCCACATCTGTCATTAGATATGATATAAGATATGTGTGAATGTCGTTTCTGGGAAAGTTTTTGTTCAGTCCACCTGCTTTATACTTACTCCATTAAAAGCAATATATTCTGGGTAAAAGGCCTGCAACTGGGTGAAATTATTGTAGTTCAAAATGACTGGAATATGGTTATTTAATTCCTGAATCATGCTGTATTGTTGTATAATGCAAATGACACATTTGGAACATGGGTCTCGTTTGCTCAGAGTTGCATACAAATGCATGGTGAAAGATGAAACAGGATTAAGAACAGTTAATGAACATGTTGATGGTGCAGTATAGATAGCAATGTGTGTTTGAAAAGCACACACCACCCTTCATTAAGTTGGTCACTTAGAAATTTCCTTGTTTTTGAAAATGTGTTTTTTGTCCCTTAAAATAACATCAAATTGATCAGAAATACAGTATGGACATTGTTAATGTGGCAAATGACTGTTGTAGCTGGAAACAGCAGATTTTTTTTCTGCAACATCTGCACAGGCACACACAGGCCTGTCATCAGCAACCATCAGTCCTGTGTTCCAATGCCACGTTGTTTGCTAATCCAAGTTTTTGGTTTTGAAAAGCTAATTTATCATTCGATAACCCATTTGCAATTATGTTAGCACTGCTGAAAACTTGTCTGATTTAAAGAAGCAGTGAAACTGGAAACTGGCCGTTAGGCTTCTTTTGAGTGTCTGAAGCGTTATCAATTGTGGATTTGATTACTGGCTCAATGTCCTGTAACAAAGAACTTTCTTCTGAAACTGGTCAGTCTCTTGTTCTGTGAAATACTGTTCCATGTGAGAAATGGCCAAGACAGTGTCTGTGTTCTTTTGACCATCTTAATCTTTTGTTTTTATTGGCCAGTCTGAGATGTTTTTCTCTTTGCCACTCTGCCTTGAAGGCCAGCATCCTGGCGTCGCCCCTATAATGTTGAATGTTGCTGTTTTACCGGGATAATATTTAATGAAGCTACCAGTTGAGGAGTGTTTTTTTTCTCTAAATAGACCCTAATATTTGTTATTTTGCTCAGTTGTACACTGGGGCCTCCCACTCCTCTTTCTATTCTGGTTAAAGCCTGTTTGCACTGTTCTGTGTAGGGAGTAGTACACAACGTTGTGAGATCTTCTTCACTTTCTTTGCAAATTCTCACATGGAATAGCCTTCATATCTCGGAAAAAGAATTGACTGACGTTTCTGAAGAAAGTTATTTGTTTCTGGAGATTGTGCTTTTATTCAAACCCACACATGCTGATGCTGAAGATTCTGTACTAGTCTAAATGCCTGTTTTATTGCTTCTTTAAGCAGCACAATAATTTTCAGCAGTGCCAACATAATTGCAAAATTGTTTCCTAATGATCAATCAGCCGTTTAAAAAGATGAACTTGGATTAGCAAACACAATGTGCAATTGGTATACGAGACTGATGGTTGCTGATAATGCACCTCTTTATGCCTATGAAAATATTACACAAAAATATCAGTGGTTTCCCATTACGATAATCATTCACAACATTAAGTGTCTATCCAGTATTTCTGATCAATTGAATGTCACTTCTTTAAAAAAGAGCATTTCTAAGTGACCCCAAACTTTTGAACGATACCATATACATCAGAGGAAGCTCAACTCAGACCAACATCAGTTAGATCTGCTTGCATTGTATTTTGCTAATGTATCTGGTAAATCTAAACCGCAAACATGTATTGCATGCAAACTTACAGAGCATCTCATATGTTCAGCCTGTCCTTAATAATCGGTGGTAGACCTTAACCACGTGACACCACTTCCATATAAGACTGGCCTTTCTATCACAACTGCCTTGGCTGAATCCTGGTCTGTGCAGCTGCACTTCAGATGTCCTTGTGTTCACTCACTGAGTGTTAGGATCAAGCTGATCGTAGACTGGTGCCTTCTGTTACACCTGGACTGAATGTTCAGATGCTTCCACTTACCGTGTGGAGCCGTACATTTCATGAGCCCGTGAGAGCATGCTGTCTGTCTCGGTGTGTTGCACATACCAGCCAGTCCCTTCATTCCTTGGGGTTTGTTGAGAAATCCTAGTGTTGTGTAAAGGCAGCATGCCTGGGGTTGAGTTGCCATGGATGAGAGGATCATGGGACACACATGTTAGAGCAGCAATGCATGCCTCAACACGTCTGAAACCAAGTTAGGGACAATGGAGCGTGAACGGAGAGATGAGAACTCTTAGCACAGGGCGCACGTACCCGGCCTGGACCATGTTGTTCAAATATCCACTTTGGGCAATCCACATGGTTAATGCAATATGCCAAAGTGAAATGCTCAACGTTCATTGTGCTCCACGATCAACAGCCTTGTTTCCAAAAGCTATTTTTTTATGATTCTCTGAAGCTGTCCCCCAAACGGACTGTGGTCGCTGGGTAGTAAATGGGACACAGCCTCTCGGCCCTGCTGTGGGAATGTCTCGGGAATAGCCACAGTGTTTGCTGTTTCAGGGAGAAGGTCGTCCATGCTCTGACTTATTGTTAATGTTCAGTCCTCATTGTTTTTAGTGTTGGTGCTGTTTATCCCGAATGTCCGTATGGATGTCTCGCTCAGAATGAATATCCCTTAACTGCTTGTTTTGTTCTTTGTGAAAAGCGTAACAAACAAAGCAGGATTCCAACTGGCACATCTGTCATGGCACCATGTCGAACTTGAAACCGCAATATCCCACTGAGCCAAGGCCAAGTCGTTAGTTCTGGGAACCAAAACGAACCTCCACATCTCAGCTCGCCGCAGTTTTGTCTGAAAAATCAACAGTACTCAGGAGTCCAATCCCAAATCTTGGACATTTGGAGATCTGAGAGGATTCCTTTCAGAGGGCGAGTAGGAAAAGACTGCTCACGCCTGCCAATTCATCTGTACTCCCCTAAAATGCATTGGGTCAGGGAAGACGTTTTCAATATTAAAATGGCCGTCTTGGGCCTTGTGTTGGACAGTAAGTCTCTCTTGAGTCTGCTTGGTTCTCAGCGTTGATTGGTGCCCGGCTCTTTTCCAGTCCCTCACGTGCCCAGTGCACACCAGGCCAGAAGGCTGCTGCTTTGCAAAGTGTTCATTGTGCAATAGCTAGCTATGTGAGTGAGCATTCATCCAGAGAAAGACTGATAACTAGCGGTTATTCTGAGCTTAATAGTTCTATTGTGGTGTTCTCGCCCTGTACAGAAGCATGATTGAAGGCGTTCGCATTTACATTTTTATTCGTTCAGGCAGCCGGTAATTGGGAGAGTTTCTGGGAGACTGGTTTCTCAAAGACTACCGATCACTCACACTCATTTGGTAGTGAAGTCCGGGGTGTAGGTTATTTTGTGTCCTGTGAATGTCTGTTGGTTTTGTGTGTACTGTCATGCAGTGAGCATCAGTTTCCTCATGCGATGAGAGGACAGTGTATAAATGTGACTGTCTCCTCCCCCTCAGATGTCCCTCTAGCAGAACAGGAGAAGCTGTTTGTCCAGAAGCTGCGTCAGTGTTGCGTCCTCTTCGACTTCGTGTCGGACCCTCTGAGCGATCTGAAATGGAAGGAAGTGAAGCGGGCGGCGCTCAGCGAGATGGTGGAGTACATCACCCACAACAGGAATGTCATAACAGAGCCCATCTACCCAGAGGTGGTGCACATGGTTAGTAGGCCGGACCCACAGGCTTTCACAGATGCTTTTTCCCCTCCGTGTATTCCGATTGCAGGGTGCACGTAGGTCAGTGGAGACGGACTGCTGTTGATGGTGTCCTACTGCCTGTTGGCGGCCACCACTGAGCACCCTTCAATGGTGGCTGTGTTACCGACGTTCAGTGTCAGCATTTTCTCTGCCATTTTCCCGCCCAAGGACTGTCGTTGGGCCTTTCTTAGATACAGCTATTTTCTGGATTCTGTGTCTCGCTGGTTTCATTGACGTCATCCCTGCCACACTCAAACAATAGCACGAGCTGTCAACAATGGAAAAATGTCAGTGAATCTGTCAAATGACTCATTTTGCATAGCACAAAGTTTCAGAGTATCTCAGTCACTGTTGCTGAGGTTGCCTGAGGCTGAAATACTTATTTCGGTTCTAGTTAATGTTGTATTCTGGTTCTTGGGGCATAGGCATGTCCCAATTCCCTATCAGGTGAACTCTGGGAACCCAGGGCATGAGAGCAAATACTTAACTTTCCATGGACTAAAACCTATTACCCAGAGTCCAAGGCAGGGACCATTTTGTTATAGTACTTTATGTTAGGGTTGGGCTCTCCTGGTTTTCATAGTGTCATACTATTCTGTCCCAGTGTTTATGGTAAAACCAGCAACAGATAAAGCTTATTTGCTGTGCATACCAGATTGTAGACAGATTGGCTTTAGTACTAACAATTTCCCCATAGGCACTGATGGACTATAATACGAGCAGAACTACAACTTGATCCAGCTCATGAAATTGAGTTTAGGTAGCAGCCAGCTATGCACTATCATTTTGGTGGTGTCTAGAGAAATAGTGGAAATGAACACGACAAGAACAGCGTGAAGTGTCTGTGTGTGCAGCAGTAAGCAGAAGGCTGCAGCACCCTGAGGGGCCAGACGGGGCACTTTACTGACATTTTCCTGCCACTGTTCTTACAGTATGGTTAGCCTGGCGCAGTGCAGACCCGGTTCAATTATTCAGACGCTTAAATGGCTAACTAGCAGGTTAAACCAAATGGCTCACTGGCTCGACTCCTGCTTCTCTACAAAGACTCTTGTGTTGTAACATGACCAGGGACAGCTGTTCTGGGTAACTGCATAAGCTTTATAGGGAGAAAACGGTATGACAGATGCCATGGAAAAACAATCTGCTACATGTACTCTGTTTTGGAAAAGCTGACTACAGATCCTATTGACTCTAACTAAAACCATCCTGTTGCTATTTTTAAACATCTCAGGATATGGTATACCGCTCAAACTTACTGTACTGAGGGGCGGTGGCTTATCTGCCAGAATTACTTAGATAACTGATATCAGGCAAAGGCCGTGTCTCACAATCTGCTTTAAGACAATAGTGACAAAGTCATATTGGTGTGAAAGTGTTACCTTGTCCCCGGGATCACCTATTACCTACATTACAGGCATCATTGCCCTGTCGCTTCAGCCCTGATCATCAAGCCAGGCTGCCTACGAGCTGTAGCTTTGTGAATTAATTACTGGGTCTGTGTGTGAGCGCATATTGAAATGGGTCCATTGAGAACCTGGCTGTGATGTGTCGTGGTGCTGTCTGCCAACCGTGTCTTAATTAAAAAGCCTTTGATGTTTATCAAAGCAAGTTTCACTGCCATGCAGGAAACCGAGGGTGATCGAGGTGCAAATTTCCTCCGTTTCTCCTCATCCTACTTTTTATTTGATCAGTGCAGCAGAAAATGCATGGCTGCTGCCAAATCAGCATAAAAATATGCTCTTGGTTTACTTTGGTTTTCCCTTTCCTGCCTCGTTCACTTTGAAGTGTTCACTGATTTTGACATCAAAGTGCGGAGGGGGACTCTAAAGGGTGTCTTCTTTATGATTATAATAGACTAGGACCAACAGCTCTCTAAGGCCTGTTGATGAGTGCTCTATTGTTGCAGACAATATTCGTTTCAGATTGGTGAAGTTGAGATGTGTAGTTGACACTGACCTTAACCAGTAGTATTCTGAGTGGTTACTGCAGGCAACAGACTGAGGGTCCAAACTGCTGCGGTGCCCCTTTGATAGGGTTTTCTTATTGGGAATGTTTTTATAGACTCTGTCAGCTTCATATTGCTAAAGCCCTCCCTTTAACACGGTGTTCCATTAGGCTGATAGTGACTCACTCCCTGTCAGGGAAATAGGTGGTTCCTCGGAGCGTAAACATTGACAGGCGAGTCAGGAGCGAGTGCATGTTGACCTCAGCCTGCCCCAGGGGCGAGGGGGAAGCATGGGTTGATGATTGCGTGTTGTCTGAGTGGAGGAGGGACAATGTGAGTGACTGAGTCAAAGAGGCGCAAAGTGGCCAAGTGGGGTAAGTGTAGCTGCTCTGTGGTGGGAATCGCTTTCTCCTTTCTCCAATTCGCAATTATGAACGTGGTCATTGACAATTGAGTGCTGTTAGTCAAGGCAGGCCCGTTCAGCTTCCACGCTATTCAACTAGGCAGTGCTGAGAATTGGGGAAGGCCCAGGCGTTGTCTATCGACCAGGATTCGAACACCTGCCCACTTGGAAGCAGCTGGGCTGTGAGGCAGTGACTTCAGACACTGTGACTTAGAGCGCAGAGCAGGGTCAGGACCCTGAGAGCGTCTTTGTTGGAAAGGGATTAACACGGCGAAAGGGAGAAAGGGCCTGTAAATGCCATCTTAATGGTCATGACCTTTCATTGTCACCGCCTCTCCACTAGTCTGGTGTGACAAAAGGTTTTGACATCTACATTTGTTTTTAGAATGAATTGTCAATTTCCACTATATTTAGTTTGATTCTCAGAACCAATCAAAATATCTAGAGTTGTTTAAAATGCTGGAGTTGTTCTTCAAAAACAGTTCTTCCTGTTGCCCTGATGGGGAGATGCTGTTCTTTGTCGTAAACCCTTGGTCTTTGTCCTTCAGTTTGCAGTGAACATGTTCAGGACGTTGCCTCCATCGTCCAACCCCACAGGGGCCGAGTTTGACCCAGAGGAGGATGAGCCCACTCTGGAGGCTGCATGGCCACATCTACAGGTACAGAGAAATCCCCCCCCCCACCACCTCTCAAACCATCACCACCCTCATATACCACTAATGTGTACACCCTCTTTCTCCAGCTCGTCTATGAGTTCTTTCTCCGGTTTCTAGAGTCTCCAGACTTTCAACCAAATGTAGCGAAGAAGTATATCGACCAGAAGTTTGTAATGCAGGTAAACATTATTTTCTGTCTCACCGGTGAAGGCAGATGTTGCTTCTAGGGTTGTCTATGAATGTGACTGTGTGTGTTGTTTTTCCCCTCATAATTATGCGGGTTTTTAACCAGTTGATCTAAGATCAGTGATTGTTCTCTCAACAGCTATTAGACCTGTTTGACAGTGAAGACCCTAGGGAACGAGACTTTCTAAAGACCACTCTGCATCGCATCTACGGCAAGTTCCTGGGCCTCAGAGCGTACATCAGGAAACAAATAAATAACATATTTTATAGGTGAGGAAAAGGTCCCAATATGCTGCTGTGGGACTCGTGACTCGTGCTGTGTATTTCACTTGCCTGTTTCCCGTGGACTCCTGACTTCAATGACATGCAATTTGTTTGCAGGTTCATTTATGAAACGGAACACCATAATGGAATAGCAGAGTTATTGGAGATATTAGGAAGGTATGTCCAATTAGCATTTTTACCTACATTGCATTGTTGTATAGGTCATGTGTATCGTGTTGCTGATCCTACGTTTTTTTGTTTTGTTTTTTATCTTTGTGCAGCATAATCAATGGCTTTGCCCTACCGTTGAAGGAGGAGCACAAGATCTTCCTCTTGAAAGTGCTGCTGCCTTTACACAAAGTCAAGTCTCTTAGTGTTTATCACCCACAGGTACCTGGCCCCATCTCGTAACACTCCCTTTGATCTGTTAGTGTTAACCAAACCACCGTTGAAGATACTTCAGGCCTACCAGAGAACTCTTGTCATGTAGGCCTAGTATGTATTAGGTTGTGATTTGTATCTGTTTCAGTAAGCTTTGTGGTCTAGATTGTTATGTTTACTGTGCCCTTTTTGTATCTGTTTTTAGCTGGCGTACTGTGTGGTGCAGTTTTTAGAAAAGGACAGTACGCTCACAGAACCGGTAAGAACTTGCTGTTTGCTGGAATCCCTGCAACTCCCACTCCAATACAGATTAGTACTGTATTTTGCCCCATTGTTTCTTCAGTGTATATCATCTTTAAAGACTGGGATGGCGCTCTTAAAGCATTGTCCAAATACCGCAAGTTTGTAACAACTTACAGACCTGTTTGTATTTGGTGGCCTTTGGTTACCCCTGTAACAGCCCTGGGAAGAGAGGTGGCAGAAAGAAGAGGGAAGCATAGGGTTTGAGCATTGCCCAAAGGATTGTTTGCAGGGAATGACTCAGGCTCGTTCCGGTTTATGCTAAGGCACTTTGTTCTCTGGGAGAGGGATTCTGTGGAGTCATTTATTGTGAAGTGGACGGGCCTTCCCCAGAGGAAGAGTAGCTCTTTCTTGTTAAGTTTGAGCTTGAAGTGGTGGGCCACGTAGAGATATTCGTGTGTCTTGGTGGAGACAAAGGTAAATGCCTAGAACAGCCCTGGGAGACACCAGCGGTGAGAGGCCATGGGACGGAACAGTTTTGTATTCTGAAGGGGCAACGAACCACGTCTCTGTGTAACCAACTATGTACCTAATTGTTAATATGTGGGATTGGCTCTACACTTCTCTTTATAGACTGTCATGGCTCTGTTGAAATACTGGCCAAAAACCCACAGTCCAAAGGAAGTGATGTTCCTAAACGAGCTGGAGGAGATTCTGGACGTCATCGAACCCTCTGAGTTTGTCAAGGTCATGGAACCCCTCTTCAGACAGCTGGCCAAGTGTGTGTCCAGCCCACACTTCCAGGTGTGTGTTGTTTTCTGTGGTGTAGTGGGATGTGTGTGTATGTGGGTACAGGTTTTGAGTGTGTTTGTGTGGATGTGTTGTGTGTCCTTGCTTGTCCTTCAGTTAATTTGTGCATATATGTAACATGACCAGGCATCTGTGTTTTGTGTGCCAGGTGGCAGAGAGAGCATTGTACTACTGGAACAACGAGTACATTATGAGTTTGATCAGTGACAACGCCGCCAGGATCCTCCCCATCATGTTCCCGGCTCTTTACCGGAACTCCAAGACCCACTGGAATAAGTCAGTCATTGTACTTGCTAACTATCTCTCATAAGGAGTAATCAACTTCGGGCTATGTGTTCTGTAGAATAATTAATTATTTAGGAGGTGAAAAGACTGGAACCAACTACTGAGTTGTTATATTCTGGGGAATACATAAAACCCTGTGTTTATGCCATGTTAATAAATGTAATTGCTGCTATAATCTGAAGTAGTTAGTGTAATTACTAGCTAGCTAAACTAGTAACCTTGGTATACAAACAAGCAGACCTGTTAGCTTAGCTCACCAAGCCACAGTCATTCTAGCTTGATGTTATGGGACTCAAATACAACACAGTGATGTTCTCAATTCCGCTGTGGAATAGGAAATAACACGCACTTCAGAAAGGCCTTGAAAGCAATCTGAAATGAGTGTTCCATAATACCATGAAATCATCACTCACTAGTTCAGCTTCTCTCCTTTTGATTTACGGCAGCCTGGTAAAAGAAAATAACCATTTTTTTTGTTTTCATGTTTCCATTTGTATAGTTAATGTGTCTGTGTGTCAACAGGACGATCCATGGACTGATCTATAACGCCCTGAAGCTCTTCATGGAGATGAACCAGAAGTTGTTTGACGACTGCACGCAGCAGTTCAAAGCAGAGAAGAACAAGTAAGAACACACACACACACACACACACACACACACACACACAAAAATGTCATTCGTCTATGCACAACATCCACCCACACGTTGTTCCATTTAACATCCTGGGCTCCACTTAGCTGATTTTATGTTGATCTTAAAGCGTGCGCGTGTGCGTACATATGTGCCTGAACGTGTGTGTGTGTGTGTGTGTGTGTGTGTGTGTGTGTGTGTGTGTGTGTGTGTGTGTGTGTGTGTGTGTGTGTTAAACAGGGAGAAGGCTAAATGGAAAGAGAGGGAAGAAGCATGGGTGAAGATCGAGAATCTGGCCAAGTCCAACCCACAGGTGAGCACTAAGCGTGCGTGCTTGCATGTGAATGCGCCACTCCGGAC
>JACXGJ010016441.1:0-12311 GCA_016801105.1 Esox niger
CTGATAGTCAGGCAACACGTCCAGTGTTATTCTGATAGTCAGGCAACACGTCCAGTGTTATTCTGATAGTCAGGCAACACGTCCAGTGTTATTCTGATAGTCAGGCAACACGTCCAGTGTTATTCTGATAGTCAGGCAACACGTCCAGTGTTATTCTGATAGTCAGGCAACACGTCCAGTGTTATTCTGATAGTCAGGCTATATGTCCTGTGTTACTCTGATAGTCAGGCAACACGTCCAATGTTATTCTGATAGTCAGGCTATATGTCCTGTGTTACTCTGATAGTCAGGGTACACGTCCTTCGGTACTCTGATAGTCAAGCAACACGTCCAGTGTTATTCTGATAGTCAGGCTACACATCCAGTGGTACTCTGATAGTCAGGGAACAAGCCCAGTGTTATTCTGACTGTCAGGCTACACGTCCAATGTTATTCTGACTGTCAGGCTACACATCCAGTGTTATTCTGATTGTCAGGCTACACGTCCAGTGTTATTCTGACTGTCAAGCTACACGTTCAGTGCTACTGACAGACTAGGTGTCCGATGTTACTCTGACAGTTATGTAGAGCTTTGCAAACACCTACAACCAAAACAGGCCTTGTGGAAAAAGCAGCTCAGTACCATCTCCCGTACATAACATTAGTATCTTATCAGGATGAATGTTGTGTATTTAACATATTCTTCTGACAGAGATAATAGATCAGCACAGCAATTGATACCATATTGATGAAACAAGTTGTTGTGGTTCTGGTAAGCTAACGGTATGTATCTGCCAGCAATATACGTGTGTGTTGCTATCAGGTGAAATATGAGGATGTCAGAGCGCGGTGGCAAGATTAGCACACATTATAACACAGTGATGGGCAAGGATGAGAGGAGAGAGAGACAAGAATGAGAGACAGAAGAGAATGACAGAGAGAGGAGAAATGGAGGAGGAGATAGGGAAGAGAGAATGAGGGGAGTGGGAAGGGAGCAAAAGAGGGAGACAGAGAGAGAGCAGAGAGAGATGAGTAGATGCAACTGCTGATCAGCGCTATAGCTGTCAGTCTGTCAGTCTTAATGTGTACTGCATTTATCAAAGGCCAGACGGACACACACGGGGGATCACTCTCTGTCACCCTCACCCACGCCTGCAAACACGTCAAACGCATTTCAGATAAACCCTGCCGTCTTTCAACTGGACATCAAACACCATTCAAAGGAGACACCGTGGAAACAGTAAGACTCCAATGACTGTGATTGGGTAATAAAATCCTCAAATCAAGAAATGCACCAAACTGGAGATCTGGTGTTTGAAGGGAGTTTGAATGTAAACCCAATGTGCATTTTAATCAATCAGAGAAAGTGTTTTAAATTCGATGTACTTTGAAACATTTCAATTATATTTGCAATCTGAACATGGGGGTTGGGATATGTTGTAAAAACATGAAAAATGCTATATCCTAAAAAATAAGTTCCACGTAAATGATTTGTTAAAATTGGATTAGAAACAGTCGGAGACAAGGAGTGAGAGGGCATTTTACACACAATGTCTGGGTCAGGGAGATACATTCCAAGTGAATTTCAATCGAATTTTACCATATACCGCAGACACAATGTAAACATGTATTTTCAACAATTTGTTCATTTAACACCATTAAAGTGTTTAAATGCTTTAGGGAAGTAAACAAAACACAAATAAATTATGTATCTGATGAACAAAACAAACCTTAAAACACCTTTACCTGGTAAGGTGTCTCACCACATGTGACAAAAACAGATCATTCGCCAGGGGCATCCCAGCTCCACATTGTTCTAATAGGAGTGTTTATGCCCCTCACCTTCCCACAATCGCCTGCACATGCATCTGTGTCTCCTTGTTGAAAATTAAGGAGTGCATGAATTTGCTGTAGGTGAATATGGACAGTAAGTGGCATTCCAACCCACCATGAAATTATTTTAATAGTGCTGTAAATATATATTTTTTAAAGATAAGGAATCAAAAGTAACCCAGAACAAAACATACAGTTGTGCTAAGACGTTTGTATAACCTTGGAGAATTGGTAATATATGCACCATTTGTCAAGAAAACATGAGTGAGCAGGCAAAACACATGTCTTTTATTTCTAATGGGATTCACATTCAATTTTAGGTCATAACAGACAGGCACAGTCATTAAAAAAAACATGGCAACAATGAAAAAAACGATCTGACCCCGGATCCAAAGTCTGCATACCCTTAGTGCTTAATACTGTGTATTGCCCCCTTCAGCATCAATAACAGCGTTGCGATCTTTTGTAATAGTTGTCTATGAACCGCACGTTTGAGATCATCCCAGAGTGGCTGGATGAAATTAAGGTCAGGAGACTGTGATGGCCACTGCAGAACCTTCCTCTTTTTCTAATGAAACCTCTGGATGGTCAACTTGGCCTTGTGCTAAGGGTCATTGCCGTGCTGGAATGGCCATCACAGTCCCATGCGCAGCTTTTGTACAGAAGAATATAAATTGACCTTCATCATGCCATCAATGTTCACAGGATTCCCTGTGCCTTTAGACCTCATACACCCTCAAAACATCAGAGAGCCATCACCATGCTTCACAGTAGGGATGGTATTCAGTCCACTATAGGCCTTGTTGACCCCCCTCCAAACATAGCATTTCTGGTTGTGACCATAAAGCTCTATTTTGGTCTCTCTCCATATTACAGTGTGCCAGAAGCTGTCAGTCGTATCAAGGTGTTGTCGGGCATATTGTAACTGGGCTTTTTTGTGACAATGGCACTGTAAAGGCTTCCTTCTGGTAACTCGACCATGCAGCTCATTATGGTTCAAGCATTATCGTTTTGTGCTCCTTTAAACAACCACACCGTTTAGAGCAGCCTTTTTCCAGAGCAGCCTGTATTTCACCTGATTGAATGGTTTTGGCCGTAATCTTTCTTGTTCTACCTGACCTTGGTTTGGTATCGAGAGATCAGAGTTTTGCACGTCTTAAAAAAATGACTGAACAGGGCTGACTGGCATTTGCAAGGCTTTGGATATATTTTTAATTTACTTTTCCATCTTTATAAAGTTCCATTACCTGGTTACGCAGGTCTTTAGACAGTTGTTTTCTGCTCCCAATGGCTCAGTATCTAGCCTGCTCAGTGCATCCATGTGAGAGCTGACAAACTCATTGACTATTTATACACTGAGACAAATTTCAATTAAAAAAACCACAGGTGTGGGAAATTCACCTTTAATTGCCATGTTCACCTGTCTGTGTCACCTTGTGTGTGTGTAACAAGGCCAAACATTCAAGGGTTTGTAAACCTTTGATCAGGGCCATTCGGATGATTTATGTTATCACTATGATTTAACAAGGAGCTAAACTACTATGTGATAATAAATGGCTTAATATGATCACTATCCTTAAATAAAAGCCTTTTTCTTTGCATACTCTCAAAATCAATGCCAAAACTTCACAATTTCTGCCAGGGTATGCAACCTTATGAGCACAACTGTACATCAAATTCAAACCGACCTGGTACAGTTCTGCGGCACAAACAGCTGCACTCCTTGGGCCACGGCAAGGACACAGCTGTCCTACAACTTGCTCAAGCTGACTGGGCTTGCAACAAACACAAAAAATGCTAACTACCTGACGCATGCTAACAATGTAATTTCCTACAAAAACATCAAAACAATGTCTCAGACAATACCACTAAAGTATAAGAACATTTTGTCGGTACCATGTCCACACCAAGCAATACACATGTAGCCCGGCTACTGTAGTTAGTTGCTATAACAAGTCTATTTTGCACCAGGCCACCAGAGGGGTAACAGGGCTGTAATCTGTTGAGTAGACAGAGGCCTCTCGCTGCTGTACTGCAATGCTAGGCCTGGCAGAGGGGTATTCATCAGCTAAGGCTTGACAAAGGAGCCAAAGAACAGGAGTTGGATCTGCGCTACTGTTGGTTCTAAGGCTCAAGAAAGAAAACCATTTCAACAGCATCCACAACAAGTGTTTCAAATGAATCAAAAGCATTCAACGGCCCTAGTTATTAAACATGGCAGATTATGGGTTTCAGGGTTTTGTCTGCTTTTTGATTGCTAGCAGTTCAGTCGCAAATCATTTGGGTGTTACAAAATGGCTTTATCAGCGCAGCATAGCGATAGCAGGGATCTGAACAACAAGCTAGCATCAGTCTTCTCCCTGAGGGGATGGGACATTAATAAAGCGGTGTGATGCAATAAGACAGTTTGCAGCCAAGTGTGTGCCACACCCTCTAACCTCGGGAACAGACAGACACACAGACACGCATGCGTATGCGGGCCAGCGTGCGCATGCATCCAAGCACACCCACATTCCTTTGGGAGAGAAGGACACAGGTTGATCAATATACAGCCCTGACATTGTCCACATCTGATACGGGACATTAGCCTCTAACTCCCTCCACACACGGCCACCCTTCACTTTGTATTACTTTATGTTAATAGAGAAATATTACATACAACATCATTTGTCTTTGTTACTATGCCACCCAGGACCTCATTTAAATGCATGTGTTTACCTCGGCAGACAGGTGAAGACAGGAAGAAAAGAGCGTGTGTGTGTGTGTGTGTGTGTGTGTGTGTGTGAGTGTGTGTGTGTGTGTGTGTGAGTGTGTATGTGTGTGTGTATCTGCCAGATTTATTGATCTTAACCATCCCCCAACACCCACCCTTGTCCATCAGAGTGTGTGCATGCCATAAGGGCTTTGTCCAGGGTAGGATGAGGCAGGACACAATGACCCAGGATCAGCTACAACTGAGCTATCATTTGGAGAAAACAAGTTCTCACAACACAGCTTATTCAGGCTGACATAGACGGTATATGAAGTGATAGAAGCTCTCATAGCACATAGAGCATGCTATTCAGGCTGAAATAGAAGGTATATTGTATGAAGCGATAAAAGCCCTCACAGCACAAAAAGCAGGCTATTAAGCCTGACATAAGAAGAGGTAAAGTTCATTCAGGTTATTTAAGACGAGTAGAGAAACCCCTGTTAATGTCAGAAATAAGGATAGGACGGCATTAGGGGGAAAGACGGCATACTGACTAATCCATTCCATACACACAAGTCCTTCTCTCCTCTGATGCTGTCTCTCTTTGTGACACGAATCACATACAACCTTTGACTTTACATTCCTCCGGATATTTACCCTGTCTCACACTCACAGGTTCCACCCAAGTCGCAACATGTCAAGGAGGCACAGCACGGGAACCATTCGATGTGTGATCTGTCCGGGCCTAAGGATGTCCGGCTGTGTGTCACAGCGATTCAACGATAACCATAAACGGATCAATCAATCAATGACTCAGGACCTGAGCTCCTCTCTGCCATATTGAACTGTAACAGGAAACCCAGGGTTGAACATGTGAATGACATCTCTGCATTATACAGTCACAGGGTGGGTCAAGGTGAACGTCTTACCGACAGATATGACCTCACAACGCAACACAACAATTGATGGTGTCATTGATTGGGTGTGAGTACACAGTCATGTATACTATATGAATCTAACAAAGTGAATGGTGTCATTGTTCATAGTTTACACTGTTAAAACATGCCCACTACCTCGGAATACTAATGTTACTGCAGGCTGTGTGTGTGTGTGTGTGTGTGCGTATGTGTGTGCATTTGTGTGTGTAGCTGGGATATTGACCAATTCTCTTAGTGGTGGTTATGAAGGCATGTATTGATACTTGGTCCTGACACGCTACTTCATCACTGTGAAATTCTACCACATGGAGACAAATGACACCTGCTGTATGAGTAAGGGAGGTGACATCATCATCGTTTCATCATCGTGAAGCCATGTGCGAGAGAAAGGGGAGCCTTTAAAGTTAGTGACAGAGAGAGGGTGTCAGAGGGAGGGTGAGAGACAACGAAGTGGCGAAGGAGAGCGAACGAGAGAGACGGAGCTGAGCTTGTCGGAGTCAGTCAGCGAGCAACTCCCGAGAAGAGAGTGAGTGAAAGAGGCTGCCGTTGAGGTCATATCTGTCCGACCACACACTCAAACGCAGACACACACACACACACACAGACACACACACACACACACACACACACACACACACACACACACACATCAACACAGCGCCTCTGTACAGGTGTAAAATCTGACCTGAACACATCCTGTCCTCTGACAGGCACATCGCTCAATATTCTCTCTGAGGGACTAGGATCAGACACAACGCACACGCGATGCTTGTTGTTCGTAGGTGAATCAACATTGCCCACCATCTACACACCGCCCACGTGAGTACAGAAGTCCATGGGTCCCACACGACTGCATAACTAGACGAGAAGAGAGGGGAGGACAGCAACAAAGCATGCACTCATTATCCTCAATTAGGGTCAAGTTGAGAGGCGGGTGAGGAAGGGGGGAGTGACGTGGGGAGTGACGTGGGGAGGGTGGCCGTACAAATACGAAAACAGGCCCTTTTGAACCCAAAGCAAAGAGAAATACAAACAATGTAATATTATAGCACACACACGTTCACTCCTGTGAGAACTGAAGTGTGTGTTTTAGGGGCGTAACACCTCTCATCACCGCTGCCGTCCTCCGCTCATCCTAAGTTAGACATCAGGAGACAGTAGTGGGAAACAACAGACTTCAGTCTGGGTGAAGATGTTTACCATAAAAACTAATTTGGCTTAGTTCAGCTGAAGCTGCTAAGTGTAAACTGTCTTGGCCTTAGTTCAGCTGAAGCTGTATACTGTAAACTGTTTGGTGCTCAGTCTGACTGAAGCTGTTTACTGTCAAACACAGCAAAGCAGCAAGAATCAGATTAAAATGTGTTTTTGTTGAATTCTAGAGGCTTTAGTCCTAGTTAGTGTCCACATATTGCCAAACTTTGCTTCTGTCAGGTTGATCGACCCATTTTGGATGCGTTGTCACATAACATTTTTAACAGAGCATTAGAGAGCAGAGTTAGAAGAACACTTTACAGATTACCCATGCAGCCTAGCCTTCATCTGACTCCTTACCGAGCAAAAAAGAGAGAGTTAAGTTAAAACAGACTCCAAGATCAGTCATGAATATTATTTATTTTATTCATGTAGGAAGAGGAGAGGCTGTAGTCATGTCTGATGAGGTCTGCTCTAGGGAACAAAGAGACGGGGGAGATGACTCTGTGTTCCCCTGTCCTAAATGCTTGTTCCAATGACAGGCCGAGGGGAAAGGTATGTGTAGGAATGATGTGAACGCTTGTTCTAATCAAAATGAGATGAAAGGTGTGCTGCAGACAGCTGACGGAAAACGGTTGTTACAATAAAGGTGGAAAGTTTTAGGTCTGTGCACCCATGTTCTAAATGCCAGTGCTAACAAGCGGGAGTGTTTGTAGTGGATGTCAATGCTGATTCTAACTCAGATTAGAACACCGATGTGCGTGGGATGAATGGTGCTAACTAGCCTCTGTTCTAACGCCAGTTGAAGGTGTGTACTGCAGATGAAGTAGAAGGTTTTTATGTTTCTCAGCCCGGGGTGTGTGTACTTGCAGTCTCAGGTTAAAGGGGGTAACAGAGCGTGGGTCACCTCTAAAGGCTGATATATTCTGTTTCTCTCACTTTTTCGCACGTGCACACACGCGCACACACACGCTCACACACAAGCCCACACACATTCTCGCACACAAATTCCACCACTAGAGGTCTGGTTATGTCAAAACCCTCATTTGCCACACAATAAGGTTGAAATAACTCAACGCAATTGTATACAATATGATAAATACCCCATTTGTGCAAGCACTGTTTCAAGAAAACCTTGGAATGTCAGCCTGTTCAGGTGGGAGGAAACCTTCAGATATCCTGAGTAATTCGTAAAAGAGAGTTGCCAATTTCAACCACTAGCTTTCTCCACAGATCACAGAACAGATTACTCTCAGTCTCACCAATATCCTTGGTTCCTTGATTCACAACCATGAAAAATATTGAAATCAAAATGGCGGCAGTTGGAGACAACTTGTTTAATCATGTTTAATCAACATGTTTCATCTACATTTGGGTCACAAATAGGGTTGGCAAGGATGGGTCAATACTAGTGAATCACCAGAATATTAAAGGCTTTTATGTCGTTGATCACAATACACCTAGTGGCTGATCTGGGTACTTCAGACATGAGCTTTAGTAAATTGGTCTATTGTAGACAGTCAACACATGCCATACTCAATTCCAGACGTTATTCAATCATTTAATAATTCAATACGGTACGGGTCATGTTAAAGTCTCTCAATGTCCTGTAATATTTTGTTTGTGTTCTCTAAACAGGATCACACAAAGGTTTATTTGGTGATGTGCCTATGAGCTAGGCTTGGGCAAGTATAAGTCTGATGAAGTCATACAGGAAATCAATACAGTATTGAGAGGAGAAAAATACTCTGCCCTGGGGCGGTCGTGTGCACACACACGCGCACACACACAGCCCATAATGTACCGCCCTGATTATGGATATACACAACCTTATTAATGAGACAGTGCAGTAGCCAGTTGAACGAAGAGGAAAGAGGGTGTTTTGTCAAGTTCAGAGGTATTAAGAGAGAGAACAGATATATAACTTAAGCGTGGACAGAGAGGTCATTTCTAAAGTGTTTTTAGTTGTTTAGGGAAAAGTGTGGGTGGGTGGTGAAACAGTTAGAGGAAATGTTTAATAATGTATGTGATCCCTCAGACAAATTACTAGAGAGAGACGGACAGGGTGACTGGGATACGGACACACACGCACACCTCCGTTGATCTCTACTCCGGCTACATCAATTGTTAATAAAGCCAGAGCCAGTGTGATTAGTAAAGATTATTCTACTGTTTATTCAGATCAATACTACCCCCAGGATCACAAAGTGTGTTTGTTTGTTTGTGTGTGTGTGTTAATGTGGGTGTCACTACAGTGAGTATTGTAGTGAGCGTGGGTGGGCATTGTGATTTAGGATATAGTTGCTAGTGAAAGATCACAATCCTGTACAATCTTCACAATTCAATCAAGTCTAGAATGTTCCACATTTTAAAGATTGTTCTCCGATCTGCACAACACATTTACAATGTGAAGAAAAATTCTATAAGATTATCCAAATAAAAAATACACACAAGGATATTACTTGGTGGATGGATCGAATGTCCTTCCATCTGTGAATCTACCAACTCAGAGCAAAACTTAGGGCAACATAAGTAAATTTATTGAATACATTTTTTTTGTTTGAATAAAGCTCAGTAAAATTTGGTTGAGACTCAGAGATGGGAAAATAAATTAAAACAATGTTTCTAATGTTCATAATGTAAGATGTATTCCGGGAAACCTGACACCTCTTGGAAAATCATTCCGCATTGTCTTTTACAGCAAAATGTGTGTAAATGGTCCGCAGAAAAATCTAATTGTATCCCAAGGTTGTGTTAAAAGCCTAGGGCTGGTTTCACATAATCATTTTCCACTAGCTTAGCATTTGTTAAAAATCTTCTGATCTCAATAGCTCTCCTGTCCTTGCCGATTAGAGGTACCCCATAACATAATGATGCTCCACAATACAAAGAGGTCAACAAGGTCATATTCACTCCTCATCACTAGCTGTATGTCAATATCACAAATAATCCATTCTGTTTGCAACAAGGTCATTAAGTAAAACAACACAGCAAATTATTGGCCTTCTTCATGCCACATCAAAAACAATAAATTCTGGTGGAATTCATTAAAATACAAAAAACACATGGTGAAACGCTATACATTCACATATTGTGGTGGTAGCATCATGTTATGAGTATGCTTTTCACTGGTGGGAATTTTTCAGGATCAGTATAAATTATATCCAGGGTGAAAATCTGATACCAAGTTTGGAGGGAACAATTACATAAAATGTTGTCAAGAGTGATTTGAGGGGGACACCAAATGTAGTGCTGTAATACTGTTTTAGCTTGCACCATCGGTTTGTTTGCTACGGTTGCTCTGCAAATACAGCTATTGTGTGTGAACCATACCAACATAAAACAAATTAGCTTGACTAGCCCAAGTTAGCTACGTGTATTGAGTGCCTTTCAGATGGTAAACATGAACACTGTCACCTTGCCAGCTAAGGAACACTACACACATTGCATTGCAAGCTTCTCTCATCGAATCGCAGCAAAAGCTGGTTGATGTTACTGTAGCTTGCTAGCAAACATCAGCTAACCGCTAGCTAACAAAACGAGTGACCTGTTATTCAATGCAGAGAAAAGGAAGGCCGGTGACCGTTAGAAATGTCTATTATTGTATTAAGTAGTAGAAGTAAAGAAAGGTCAAACATATTCTTTGTTTGAACAACTTACTGAAAGTAAACTACCAACAACAGACAGCTACATTCCAACACATGCACTGTACCTGTACAATGTGCCACTGCTGGGGGCTGAGGGGAAGTGGATCAAACCACTGTGAGGCAGGTGTGGGGCTTTCGTAATTTTTTTTAACTTAAACTCGCTTTTAAGTGTCTATAATCAGCACAATTGCTTTCACTGCGTCTTATGACCATTATTGAAATTATATAGTTATGTTTACATTTCTATATGGGGGGGGGGACAAATCACAGTTTTCCCCAGGATGGGGTGGTGTCAGGTCCCCCCTGTGCCTCCTGGGATTTCCACCTATGGCGAAGTCCAAATACAAGTTGACATAACAAAGCCACTGTCTTCTGAAAATGTAACCCTGGTTAACAATGCAGTTGTATGATTTTTTTTAGAAAGTCAGTGAAACTAATGTTTATGCCATAAACACACTATCATGGTTGAGTTTGTTCCTGAGTGGGCAGTTTGGGTGACTTAAATTCCCCACAAACATCAGTGACATGGAATGAATATTGCTTATCCATCAACAATTCCTGACATTCCTAACATTGACTTGAGACAATTTGACAGAATTACAAAGTGGTTGTGATATTTCTTTCCAGATGATTCTTAGCTGTAATGGTTACAGAACGTAGAAGTGATCATTACAGATCCCGTGGTGGGTTGCTATAAGAGGAGGGGGTAAACGACTGGTGCTCTGACACAGGTTTTAATCTGGCCCTCACATCATTATTACCAGATGTTGCCTTTCCTTGGTTTTCTGGGGTGGGCACATGAGTGGACACAGCCATCTGACTAAAGTGAAAAATGCAATTTTGTAAATTTAGTTTTTTATTATTAATTTGAAAACTGTTTTGTATTGTCATTACACTTTCAAGTGGAGTAGCTAGGATGTGTGGATCTATAGAAAATCTTAAACATTTTTAAGACTGTAACACTTGAAGATCGTGAAAGGGTGTGTAGAGGTTCTCTGGTGACCATGAATGATGTGGAGCTGAACACACGAATTGGAAAGAGACTACACTGGAAAGCAAACAGCTGGAAATGAGCTGGATGTATTCAATGAGAAAAATCTCTCTCTCAAACACACACACCAATGTGCACATACACCCGCAATCATGCGCAAACACAAACAAAAACAGATGCACAATAACACACACACTAACAATTATGTTTCTGTTCAGCTAGCATATGATGTTCACAGAGTAATTAATCAAAGGTGGCGAGGGAAGAGGGGAGGGAGGGAATGAAACAACATTTATGAGTCTGGGTAATTGTTTTAATTTCCCTTCTGAGGACACACACACACACACACGCACGACAATCAGTACAGAGATGTGAACTACCACTACCATTTCCCCTCAGCCAGAGTGAAACACTTAGCCTTCTGGTCACCTACACACACTTCTGCTAACGGTAGCACTTCAGAACTCTTCCCTCTCTGTCTGGTAAAATAACAAGGTAATAACAGGTTCAACTCACCTCCACTTAGAAAAAGGCTTTCTCCAGCCTAAATGAATAGTGTTTAACTGGCTGCACTGACAGTGTACTGTATGACAGTGAAAGTCAAGGATTTCTAGGAGAATGGCCCAGGCCCTCCTTTGTTCAGTAAATGACTAAATATTTAATGTTGGGGGCCTCAGATTAAAGGTAACATGTTGTCAGTAATAGTGGAGCCACTTCAAAGGAAGTAAATTATGCAGGGAAATCAAAGCAGGTAATGAAGATTAAAGTTAGCCGACCTCCCCCCTCTCTCTCTGTCCCGCTCTCTCTATCTCTGTGTCTCTCTTTCTCTGCCTCTCTTTGGGAAGAAGTGGAGGCAGAAAGATGAGAACTTAGAGAGGAGAAGTGTAAGTCAGAGGTGAATGGTTATAGTGGGGAGAGAGGGGAGAGGTTAAAAGGAGGAGTTAGAGAGGAGAAGAGTGGGTTAGAGAGAAGAGTGGGTTAGAGAGAAGTGTGGGTTAGAGAGAAGAGTGGGTTAGAGAGAAGAGTGGGTTAGAGAGAAG
>JACXGJ010016442.1:0-12307 GCA_016801105.1 Esox niger
AGCAGGCAGCTATGTCAACAGGTGAGCTGGCAGCTATGTCGACAGGTGAGCAGGCAGCTACTTCAGCAGGTAAGCAGGTTACAATACTTGTTCAGTACGCCAGACAGACAGATCTCTCACTGCCATATCACCCTTATGAAATCCCTAAGTTCAGTCTAACCTGAGTGAATATGAGGAAAGCCCTCCCTGATCTTTAAAGGGAATTGTGCTTATAGGTTTACATATTATTAGAGTTAGAATGAGGGTTAAGCCCAAGGGTTCTTGGTTAGGGTTAGGTTTAGGGTTAAAGTTAAGATTTAGGTTAAGGAGTGCATTTAGGAATGTTTTTTTATGGGAATATTTTGGGCCCACAAAAAGATAGTAAAACAAACGTGCGTGCGGGCGTGTTCAACTAGCAGCAACAACGATCCAGTAGCAGTCCAAGCACTCATCTGGTGGAATACTTATTTTCTTAGCATTGGCAGTGGGATTTTATATTGCTCTGGGTCCTACATGAAAAGACCAAGATGACATTTCAATCTCATCCCAGCCCTCTTTGATATGGCATTTGAATGGTGGTTTAAAGGGGCTTGCGCAATCTGAGGCGGCATATGAAGAGCTACCACTGTCTGTCTCTCCATCTATATACAGACATCTTGATGTGGTTTAGCTTGAATCTGTTCATTTCACTTCTGTTTTAATAGTGTCTGTGTGAACATTTCAGTTTTATGACTTACATTTACAGAAAACTTTACAATCAAGTTTGGTCAGAGATATAGGCCTACTGTTAAACACTAGAGCCTAATGTTGGTGTTCAGTAACTATAGAGTTTCTGGTACTGCATGTGTATTATTGTACTGGTGAAAAACAGTCATAGTATCAAATCAAGCAGAGCAGAGAGAAACATTTTGCCAGTCCTCCCTTGTTTAAACAAAATACTGCTTTAAGCCTGGGGTTAAGATAGTGTTATGGATAGAGTTATCTGTTTAGGGTCTAGGGTTTAGATTTAGGGTGTGTTTTTTTACCTGTGCGATTCCATGCCTGTGTATTTTTGTACCCTTTACTCCTCTCATCTGTTCCAAGGTTTATGACCGAGGCAGCGCGCCGGGAGCACCATGACAGCCTGAAGAGGAAGGCGCAGCCCAAGCTGTCTCTGACAGGCTGTCTGTCACGCGGCGCTAACGTGTCCAACCCTCCACGACACAGCAGCGGTAACCTCACCCCGCCCGTGACCCCTCCCATCACACCATCCTCCTCCTTCCGCAGCAGCACTCCCACAGGTAAGTTACCGTGACAACACTGAGCCCTCCAGACATCTTGGTCGGGGGATTCCCAGATATATTGTGTGTTTTGTCCAGATTTTTGGGGACCCAGAGTGCTCCCTAGGTGATGTGGTGTTGTGGGCATTCCTCAGAGTAGCAAAACATATGGGTCCTCGGAAAAGACAAATCGACTCCCACGGACTTCCACGGTTTGTGTGCCCCATCACTGGGAAGCTGCGGGTCTAATATTAAAGCATGTTACATCAGAATATTTTTTTTTGATAATATCTGCTCACCTCAGTCCCTTGTTTGTTTTCCCACGTCTTAGTAAAATATTTTGTTTTGATCTATCTACTGTTGCTGGATTTGTTTTTGGATCCTGTGGTTTTTTGGAACCACATATTTCTCCTAATTGCTGATGTGTCATCTAGGTTTCAGTGCCGTAACCCTGAGACCTTGTGAAACGAACTTAATTTTTCCCACAATACAACTTTTTCCAGTTGTTCCGCAAACTTGGGCTCAGTAATAAGACAGTGGTGAATTGGCGAGGTCTTGATGGCTCTGTGGGGAACGGGGTGGGTTTGGCATTTACTCTACACTTTATCTTTTTTCTTTCCTTGAAATGCTTGTTTTTTATGCCTTGTTTTCATCTGAATAAAAGCCCCATCATTTCTGTATCACATATCTACGTTCACATGTCTGTGTTATAAAAAAACATTAGGAAACTAGTATTAAAGCTTGGGTGAAAGGATGAAGTTAGACATCAGTGCCAAACATCATCCTATTCCCTGTAGATTAAGTAAACCCCAGTAGCGAAGATTTGAAGCCCATGAGATTAAAAATAAAGTAGGCACAATTGTTTAGGTACTGTTTAGGACTGAATCTTTCTGTAAGAGTTCTGACTGAAGGTTCCTTCAGGTATCTACTATTGCCTGGCAATGTCTGTTTTGTAGTTATGATCTTGACTAATCACAACTCCCAAACTCATTGGCAGAGTCGAAGAGCAGTGTTTCCCGATGAATGACCAGCCGAGCTTTGCTGCTTGTCTTCACAGAGTGGAGGCATCGTCAGTGAGAGTTTACTGGTCTCTTTACGCTCTAGCGCCTCCCTCGAATGGACGCCTATGAGGAAAGCTGGCCGCGATCTTCAACTCCCCGGAATCCATTGGAAGTTGTTTACTTGAGACAGGGCAAAGCATCCAATTGGATATGACAACATTTGGAAAGGGCACAAAGTAGCCAGTAAAAACCTGATGCGATCTGAAGGGAACGAGTCGGTGGTTGGTTGTCGGCGTTGACAGGAGTCCTGTTGAGATATTCGGTGTGTGTACGTGGCTAGGGAACACCTGTGTGTCGCGGCATTCTGACCATTCCCCTTCCTGATCTCTCCTCCAGGCAGTGAGTATGATGAGGAGGAGGTGGACTACGAGGACTCAGACAGCGACGAGTCGTGGACCACAGAGAGTGCCATCAGCGCGGAGTCCATCCTCAGCTCCATGTGTATGAACGGAGGCGAGGAGAAGCCCTTCGCCTGCCCAGTGCCTGGCTGTAAGAAGAGATACAAGGTGCTGTACACAATCCAACACAGACTTCATTCAGTAGTCAAGGTTCCATAGCGACATGTTTGGTCCGTGACAAAGCGTGTCATGAGGTTAATCACCGATCATCATTCAAGCAAGGAACCAGGCGGAAGCCAACAGAGGCAAGGCTTCCGCAACTATTAGACAACTTACTCCGATAGAGCATTTTGTTTTTATGTTCCAAAACATTCTGCAACAGACCAAACATTGTTGTACAGAATTAATCTAATGAACACACCCCACTAAATTTGACCCAGGTTTCTACTACACTAGTGTGCAGTATATCAGGTCGGAAGAGTTTATGATCTTAGGTCTGCGTTGTTCCTGGAAAGGTTTATCTTCCTAATGTGGTCATATGGCCGGGCCGAACACCCATCCCTAACTACCTGTCTGTCAATATTAGATTGTAATTGGCTATGCATTGGTTTTCAGCGACTGCTTCTATTTCTCATAAGACTCCAAATTAAAACCAGAGCTGTTGTTTGTTTGGTCCTAAAACAGACCCAAAGCTCTATGCCCATATTACAACCTAGTTCAAACGGATATCAAATACCGCCATAGAGTTCCTGCTGGTGGGAATGGAAAACAGGGTGTTTGCAGAACTTTACATCACGTCAGTGTCTTGAAACACATACATCCACGTCCACTTCAACGATTGAGGGAGTTTTTACGGGATTTTCCGTTCCCATCTCGGTTGGCTGTGCGGCCAGGATAAATGGCGTGCAGCTTGAGAAAATTGCATTGCTGACATGAATGACAGGATTATGGCTCATGACGTGTAGCTAGTAGTAGTGGCCTCCAGGCTATACCAGAGACAGGCAGAGATGCAAGACGCTGGGTACAGTTATGTTAAGCTGACTGAAGACAAATGTTGTCCTGTTGAAACCTGTTCACGATGCACAAATGATGACGGTTTGTGTCTTTTTCGCGTATTCATGGATTGTGGTGTGAAGGGCATTCATTTATGTTTGTTGTTACTAAATACAATATCAGTCAATTGACAGAACCAGGACCATTAGGGGGCCCAACTCCAATTTGAGCATTGCTGAATGTGACATCTTCCCCTCTGTCCTGCCCGTCCCCTTTCAGAATGTCAACGGTATCAAGTACCACGCCAAGAACGGTCACCGGACCCAGATCCGAGTCCGAAAGCCCTTCAAGTGCCGCTGTGGGAAGAGCTACAAGACGTCTCAGGGCCTGAGGCACCACACCATCAACTTCCATCCGCCTGTGTCTGCCGATGTCATCCGCAAGATGCAGCAGTAGGGCCGTCAACATCCACCTGCCCGTCGTCATCCGCAAGATGCGGCAGTAGGGCCGTCAACATCCACCTGCCCGTCGTCATCCGCAGGATGCGGCAGTAGGGCCGTCAACATCCACATGCCCGTCGTCATCCGCAGGATGCGGCAGTAGGGCCGTCAACATCCACCTGCCCGTCGTCATCCGCAAGATGCGGCAGTAGGGCCGTCAACATCCACCTGCCCGTCGTCATCCGCAAGATGCGGCAGTAGGGCCGTCAGTGGGTTACAGTGCACTCCCACCCCCCCACAATAGAAAGAGTTACTGGGCTACTACGAGAGCCTTGTTCTAATAATTCTATTTGTATTGCCCCACCATCACCAGCATGTTTGAAATGGTGTCCCATTTCAAACATACACACTAGCTTTCCTTTGTTTTTTGGTACACTACTCTTTGACCGCATGCTTTAAAATGACCTTATTTGCATTACGCTTTTGTCTTCCCTTTTGTTTTTTGGGGGAATGTTGTATTTCACAGTTTTGTACTTTTGCACATTTAAGCTATCATACGTGTCCTTGAATATTTTTTTTAAACATGGTGCTTACATTGGAGATGACATTGATGCGAGTGAATTCCTATGTTGTGTTGGTTCATACGACAGTGTTCAGCAGATTAACAGGTTATAACATTAAGTACCCACAAATGGATGTGTATGCATCCTATATGAATATAGTAATGTTGATAATCACTTGTAATTTTGTGGTAAAGTGTTTCTTGTCCTGTTCCCATTTATTTTTATTTTTTTAACTAAAATCTCAAGTATCTCAGGTGATAAATCGCCGGCAGCATTTAAGCACCACAATCCTGATGGGTCGCATCCCAAACGGCACCCTGCTCCCTGTACAGAACACTACTGTTGACCTGATGGGCCCCGGTCAAAAGTAGTTCACTGCCGTCAGTTTTTTTTTGTACTCGGGAACCCTTTTCCATTATTCCAGAACACTTCCATTCTAAGGGTGCCAAGAGGTCCTCTGTTCCTTCATAGCCCAGGGATGCATTCAAGCACTTTGTAGTAACCAGTTGCCAACAGAATTAGGATGGCTTATGTTGCCAATAACTGCTAACATGACTGCTGTATACATCAGCTACAACAGTCTGTTGCCCAGGGCTGGGTATTCGAGACTACAGCAGCAGTTACAGGACCTAAGTTTGCACGACTCTGGAGGTACTCAACTTTTTCAAGGGACGTGTTTTTCCTTCACCAGACCTCCAGTATTTCCTGTTTGTTGTGAGATTATGTGTCTGGTTGCCTTGAATTGTAGACTACAACACAGCATTCCAATCCAGTATCTTTGTATAGCTTCATAGTGACACTTCAGGAATGGCTAACTTTAGCTTAGCTAAAGTAAACATGTGTGTAAAACAGAGAAGACTGATCTCCATTCTGGGCTGTTTCTCGGCCATCCCTTCTTGAACAGTAACAGGCTGCATGCACACATTCAGGTTACCTCAGCCCCAGGGTCAGTTACTGTCAGAGGGCCACGTTGGTAACACAGAGTCAACACGAGTGACCCCACTGAGAGAAGCATAGACCCCATCTAGAAACAGCCCCCAGGATTTGATAGGTGGGGCTACAGTACTAACGTAGGGCTCGTCCAGTTATGTTGGAGCTGCCTGGAGTGCCTGGGGGTTGATGGCCGTGACTGGACGAGACCAGTGTCTTAGATTCCACTGGAGCTCAGAGAGGGGGGGGCTGTTAAAAACCCATGAAAACATCACTGCATGGAAGTCAATGTTGTTGTGGAACTAAAAGTCTGTCCCCAATGGCCCTCTATCCCCTATGTAGTGCTTAGGGCCCCATGGGAATCTGGTCAAAAGTATTGCACTATTTAGTGAATAGGTTTCCATTTTGGACACAGTTTTATGTAGATGAACATCGTGACAGTGTTAATACTGCCAGTACGTATGGAGGGAAGTCTTTGGTATATTGTGTATAGTGAATGTATTACGTCTCTGTAAGTGCATTAAATTATATTTTCATATGTTTCTGGAGAATGTCCCCATACTCTATGTATTCTATAAACTAAGGCAACATCGGAGATGAACAAAGCCCCCATGCTTCATAAATGTGGCTCTGATTACATTTGAAACATTAAACTTGCCTCTTGTTTGTGCCTGGATGTTTTCGTTTTGATTATACATTTGTTCCAGCTTTAACACAGGTGTCTTGTGTACGTGGCGCTGGCGGTCTGCACAAAGCACTACATATAAGGTGTAATAGGCTGATGGGCCAGATTGTTTCAAACAGACTTTATTAATTCAGAGTTTATTACATGGGACTTACACAAGAAATTAAAAGGTTTATGATTTTTAAACTTACTGCAAATAAATGTCACAAAATAAACATGGACCTCACAATCCTGGCATGCATTTTAATCAGTAGAGTGAAGCAGGAGTCCTTTAGCCAGACACAACCAAACTAGTACCAGTCTCTAGTTTACACTCCAATCCTTGCCAATGCTTGTAATTGCCAGACGTTGGCACATGACATGGAGTCCAGGGAATGGAAGCTGTATAGACTGCACTTAGACACAACCAAACCAGTGCAGACTTAAATAATGACAATCCAGACAAACGGAAAGAACTTGAAACACTTAAATATGACAGATCTCTTACCATACATAAACATTTTGCAAAGGCTTTCACAACACCATTGGCTTTTAAAAGATTATTCTAAAATAGATCATTTAAAGATAATATAATCAGCTTTGTAAGTAATTACTTGTCCCCTTTCAGTCTGCATGTAGTGCACAGCTTTCTAAAAATAATCAATAAATTGACTTACTATAATGCTCAGGAGAAACTAAAGCATTTTGGTGGGAAGTGTTGAAATGGAAATCACCTGATCCATGTTGCCATGTTCCCTGATATTATATAGTCTTTGTAATGGTGAGAGACAGGACAGCATAGAGATATGATAGAACTTCTCATCATTATCAATCTACAACTGGCATAGCTCTCTAAGTAAGGTTGGAATACCAAATCAAATGGTATTCTTCATGTTTACAAAATCTACCATTACAGGCATGTTGATTGACACAGATAAATAGCCCTGGTCTGCATGAAGCCAGAGTGTAGGGTTTTAATGGGGAATAAATCACAGCACCCAAACTGAAGGTGTTTTCCCTACTAGACGCTGCTTAAAAAGGTCAAAAAGCCTGAAAGTGGATCAAATCCTCACTCATACGTGGGAGAGAAAGAGTGCAACACAGTTTACTCTCTGTGGAGACAGACACAAACTGGGGAGGAAAAGGTTTTCAGTCGAAGTTCAGCACATTGCCATCAAAATGGGTGAGGACATGGTTCTCAAAGATCTTCTGGTCGCAGTCGAGGGGGAACTGCTCGCTACACATGGGGCACACCTTCCAGTGGCTCTCCACATGCTCCTCAAACTTACACTGGTCGTAGTTGGGGGGGAAGATCACCTCACACAGTGGACAGCGCTTGTGGATGTTCACACTACACAGGACAGAGATTAGGAGGTGAGTTAGAAGGACAGAGGATGGAGTGATGTGAAGGGAAAAGGGAAGGGAGAAAGGAAGAAAGCGTTGGAGGTAGGGAAGGACCGAGCAACAATGAGAAGGTAAGAAACAGAGCGTTGTGGTGAAGGGTATAGAAACAGAGCTTTGTGGTGAAGGGTATAGAAACAGAGCGTCGTGGTGAAGGGTACAGAAACAGAGCGACGCGGTGAAGGGTATAGAAACAGAGCATCGCGGTGAAGGGTATAGAAACAGAGCATCGCAGTGAAGGGTATAGAAACAGAGCGTCGTGGTGAAGGGTATAGAAACAGAGCGTCGTGGTGACGGATAGAAAAACAGAGCGTCATGGTGAGGGGTAGAGAAAAAGAGCATTGTGGTAATGAGGAGCCATGTCAATGATGTTGGCAAAAAAGAGCAGAGTAGGCGAGCTAACAGGCTAATAAACAGCATCTGCCAGGGAGTCAGCGTGGGTGGGCTGCTAGCTGTTCTACTCATGCTAACACCATCACTAAAGAGGAGGGGGAGGGGAGTCTGTACTGCAGAACAAACACTTCACACATGTTATCAGGACACATGGGATGGAGCTGGGCAACTTGCGGCGCTGGGGTGAAGGACACCTACTTCATTGCATTTTGTCAAGCTTAAGAGTGTGTGTGTGTGTGCGTGTGTCTGTGTACACGTTACCTGGACTCGAAGCAGAAGGGAGTCTGTCCATCATTGAAGAATGGGCTTTGAGGTTCAGTAGTTGCTGCAGGCAGTTCATTGGCCTGTGAAGGGGAGAATACAGCTTCAGAAATAGTCCCACTAACTTGTACAAAGGAAGTGAATTTGCAGTGTATAATGCAGCACATCCCAGCTTGACCATGTCTGCCAGCACGCCATTACCCAGGTCCTCGTCACTGTTTTCAGACTAGTTAACCCATTACCCACGTTGTCCTCATTGTTTTCAGACTAGTTAACCCATTACCCAGGTCGTCCTCATTGTTTTCAGACTAGTTAACCCAGTTAACCCACATCGTCGTCAGTTTTCAGACTAGTTAACCCATTACCCACATCATCCTCATTGTTTTCAGACTAGTTAACCCATTACCCACATCATCCTCATTGTTTTCAGACTAGTTAACCCACGTCGTCCTCATTGTGTTCAGACTAGTTAACCCACGTCGTCGTCCATGTTTTCAGACTAGTTAACCCACAACGTCGCCATTGTTTTCAGACTAGTTAACCCAGGTCGTCCTCATTGTTTTCAGACTAGTTAACCCACGTCGTCCTCATTGTTTTCAGACTAGTTAACCCACAACGTCGTCATTGTTTTCAGACTACTTAACCCACAACGTCCTCATTGTTTTCAGACTAGTTAACCCACGTCGTCCTCATTGTTTTCAGACTAGTTAACCCACAACGTCGTCATTGTTTTCAGACTACTTAACCCACAACGTCCTCATTGTTTTCAGACTAGTTAACCCACGTTGTCCTCATTGTTTTCAGACTAGTTAACCCACGTCGTCGTCCATGTTTTCAGACTAGTTAACCCACGTTGTCGTCATTGTTTTCAGACTAGTTAACTCACGTTGTTGTTGTTTTTCTGCTGCTCCTCTGGATCCTCCAGGCCGTCGGGCCGGCTGAGGTTTCGTGCAGGTTGGACACAAACTACGTTACTGTCCCAGGAGGGGGGGCCCACAGGGGGCAGACGGGGCAGCTGGTCATCAGAGAACTCCCCATCCGCTCCATCTGGAGGGAACGTAGAGGGTCAAAGATCAAATCCACCAAAGGTGTCATAAACTCTACCCTGTACCAGGATATTCTGGTCAAAAACCCAGTTCCCTCTGCAGGCAGGCAGATACCTGGTTGCAAGTAGATCTTTCAATCAGAACCTCAAGCATACATTAAAATACACAAATTAATTATTGACAACAGAAACATTTTGCAATGGCCCTCTTAGCAATTAAAAACACTTGGAGTGCATTGAAGCCTGACTATAAGCACAGAAAAAGGATATCAAGAATCTGTAAGTACATTCTACGGAGGAATGTTCTAAAATCCCTTCCGACGTCTTCTCGAACTAATTAGAACTGTTTTGAATAAAGACCTACTGTGGCCATTCTCCCAAAGTGTATTATTGAAAGCAACGGTCAATTTTTCTCTGTGCATTTGTATTAAATAATAGAACATTCAATATAGCTCAGTGCCTCAATCTGAATAATATCCATAATAATCAATGGTGCACACAATTTCTCCGCTCACTAAGGTATAGGAAGGGATAGATTGGACGAATGGTACGGACTCAGCATACATGCATAGAAAGGAGTGGAGAGATGACACCAACCTCTTGTGTCAACGGTGGAGTAGGGGTTGCCAAAGTGGAGCTGTGTGGGGCTCTGAGCGACTAGCAGGGGACTGGGGGCGTCCTGGGCGTAGGGCAGGGGGTACTGCAGAAACACAGACTGGATGCTCTCGTCCAGACTCATCTCCTCGGACACTATGGCCTCTGTCTTTCTACCACCACTTTTCTGAAGATCCTTCGGGAAACAACGGCCGGCATTATTACAAGTACCGTAAAATTCCTCTCCATGATTAGAAATGGAATTCGTGAAAATAGCTGATCTCGCACTTGTTTGTGAAGCAATTTTTTTAAATCATGCACGATCTTGGCAATATAATATTTTGCTAAGCAAGTTCCCTGAAACATCCCTATAGAGGTGTATTTGCTCATGAACTGAAAAGAGTTGCTAGCCAGTAGCTACGACCTAACATGTCCATTTCTATGTCCACCCAGTCCCTCGCTCCATAGCAAATCACTGGCCACCACAGGCTCCCGGCAGCTCCTGGACCTGTGGCCTCCTCGCATGCCTTCCTTCCCTGCCTTTCCCTCTCACAAACAGTTTAATTAGAGTCATTCATTAAAAAAAAAGAAAAGAAAAGTCATTTTCAAAGGCGATGGAAGGTTTGTGTTTTACTGGAAGTTTGGAGCAGGCGCCAATTTAATTTACAGTCACAACCTCAAATTGGGTCATTTTGCTGCTCTTAGTAACAAATGCAACGTTAGCTAGCTAGATCCCCCCTCAGCAGTTCCCCCCGGGCCCAGTGTGGACCTCTCTGTGGTCCAGAGTAATTGAATGGAAAATAAGAAGTCACTTTGCTTCACATCATCAATTAGAGAGATGTGTTAAACCAGAGGAGCCAGATTGGGATATGAGGGAAATGTAACATTTTCTGAGTGTTTTTAGCACAGAGTGGATAGAGGAAACCTGGTAACTACCGTAATGCAGCAAACTATACTAACCACCTCTAGCTTCTCCTTGTCTTTCATCAGAGCAGCCAGACTGTCCTTCAGCTCTTTTAGCTCACGGCCCTTCTGAGCCACCTGACTCTGTAGGGGGGAGAAAGAGGGGGGACAGTAAGAGAACCGTGAGGTGACATAAGGACACATTGACAATACATGAAGAACACATCAGTGTAAACATTGACAATACATGAAGAACACATCAGTGTAAGAGCATGAGGCAATTGGCAGACGATGGGACCTCAAATAAATGTTCCCAACAATCCTTTCAGCTGAAATAAACATCGGAAGAACGTTGTCTACATTGTTAAAACGCACAGATGAAGGCCTAACTTACACCTCCTTCACAACATTGCCCACTTCTAAATCAGTATGAAACCGCTCACTGATACCAGCTACTGAGGACCACTATGAGCTACTGCTGAATAAGCTGGTATACGCAGAAGTCAGACTTCAAACCGTTTCTAATCACAGACACAAAACCCGGATCTGTCGTGGCCTAAACGGAGGCCAAGCCAACTCCCATGACAGTCAGGCTACAACCCAGTCCCTGTCTGCCTCCATGAGCCTGTCCTGAGAGGCACTCTGATCTCGGGTTAAAGCCACGGCTCTGCAGACCTCATACGGGGTGTCGTTTCAATACCCCGACTGTCTACAGCGCTCACATAAACCGCAGCAAAGCCTTCCACTGTGAACAGGCTCTGCTCGTCAACACAGCCGTCGCTGGAGCTGCCGTTCCATAGGAGACACCATCACAGCCAGGCTCTACTGTGTAATACAGACAGCTATTGAAGACAACACTGAACAACAGGCGTGGAAGTTGCGCCCACGGAACAACATGTCCAGTTTGTCAGACTGATGATGGGGTGAAATCAGAATGGAGTCGGTCTTACAGTATTTTCTATGCAGATGCTCTTCCCAGATCTACTCTGCTTCTAACCCGAAACATGTGCTTCTTGGCATGACAGTGGGAAGAGAACATTGCTACAGCTCTGGAACCAGGAGAGGTAATGGCAGGACTGGGACGGGGGTTGGATATTGAATACGTAAGAAAATATGAAATCAACCAAACAAAGTACCAACCAAAAAACATATCTGTGTTAGATCAATGACAGCAAATCAGAAAGCTAAAGTCCAGTTCAAAACCGGATGAATCACATTTAAAACCTGATGAATCACAGGCAGATATAAATGCAAGCTTGTCTCACCCTGAATGTCCCAGGAGTAACAACTAGCCTGGTCCAAGACCTGTGTGTTCTGGATAGGACATAGCAGAAGCCTTCTCTACAGTCTACACTGTACCATGTAGCGGTTCTCCTCGGCTGGTCTCAGATCAGTCCTGCTCTACAGAGTCTACACTGTACAATGTAGCGGTTCTCCTCGGCTGGTCTCAGATCAGTCCTGCTCTACAGAGTCTACACTGTAC
>JACXGJ010016443.1:0-12308 GCA_016801105.1 Esox niger
GAGAGGGGACTATCAGGAGAGGGGGAGAGAGGGGACTATCGGGAGAGGGGACTATCAGGAGAGGGGGAGAGATGGGACTATCGGGAGAGGGGGGACTATCGGGAGAGGGGACTATCAGGAGAGGGGGAGAGAGGGGACTATTGGGAGAGGGGACTATGGGTAGAGGGGAGAGGGGACTATCGGGAGAGGGGAGAGAGGGGACTATCGGGAGAGGGGACTATCGGGAGAGAGGAGAGGGGGGACTATCGGGAGAGGGGACTATCGGGAGAGGGGAGAGAGGGGACTATCAAGAGAAGGGGAGAAAAAGAGAAATGTAACAATGGAAGAGACAGAGAAAGAGAGAAATGGGAAAGGGATGAGAGATAGAGCGAGAGAGAGAGAGTAATGGGAGAGAAAAGAGTGAGAATAGTGGGAGAGGGAAGAGTAAGAGAGAGAAGAGAGATTAATGGGAGAAGGAAGAGTTAGAGAGACAGAGAGGATGAGCGGAGGCCACTAGAGGCCAGCTAACAGAACAGTTAGCATCATTAGTCCTCCACTGTCTGTCTTCGCTGAATGTTTCCTCTGCTAAGTCATGACTGCTGCTCAGCCCAGTGTCTTCCATGCATGCTGGGGCTAATGGAGAAAATATGCTGCTAGCTGACCACGGAATGAGCTTAAGTAGCTGCCTTTCCTTTCCTTCAGGCCCCTGTGGACAGGAACAGAGTCCTGGAGACAGAGATGGAGGATAACAGATATGTCTCTTGTTAATACTCACACGCTGTGTTCTCCTCTAAGAATTCTCCATCACCATCCACATCAAATGGAAATTAAAGCCAACATCATGGAATCTAAAACCAAATGACTTAGAATAGACTGCAGGAATGTGCTTTGAGGATGTTGATTGATTAGACTGTATTTGCCAAGTATGGACCTACGTGATACAAGATTGCTTACACCGTATATCCATTGAGCACAATACATTTCAAAAGTTCATATCAACAACAGAGTGGAGTATCTCTTCTTTTTACTTTGTAATGAGCAGTGGATTTGATATGATGACTGAAAATGATGACAGATACTGACAGCCTTAAGGCTCTGAGAGTGCAAAGAGCAGCTCTCTCTGATAACAGGAAGAATATTGACACCTTCTGTCACCTGCAGGAAGTCACCTTCATTCTACCAACATTTCTGAGTATATACCCTTATATGCCAGACATGCAACAAACACTTGTTTCTCTCGAATACAACATTATTACTGCGGGAATCCCAGAATAAATTTTCCTTGAGAGTTCCTCATTCTAGCACAAACTTTGCAAGATGGATAGAGTTTCATTTCCTGACATCCGTCTTGTATTTTGTAAGTATTTATTTCACTGAGGTTAGTTATGGACAAGGCCATGAATGATGAACCACAGACAGTATGACACAATCATTCCGATTCCCGGTTCCACGGTTACAGAACCGCACAGAGGCTTAGATTTTCAGCTTCAAATGTGTCCCAAACAAAAAGCACTGATTGCCAGGTTGGACATAGAACGCTGTGTGCAAGGACTGTTTTCAAAATCTCCCGCTTTACAGAAAAGTAAAGCACGAAAATAACTGTCTGGTGTAAGGGAAGATGATGACAGATGAGCCACCTGTGACTAATATATGTTTTTATTTTATCATTAGTAATTATGTTAAGGATATAATTGAGAATTAAATATTTAAGAAATTTAAAACAAAAACAAAGTTATTAGTAATGGAAAAGAAATACACGAAATGACACTTCAGGGAACTTTCCTCTCCTCGTGTAGAACATATTTTCAGAATAGGTAGGCTTTTTGAATGACGAGAACAGCCAATATATTTAGGACACATGGCAAATAACTGCATGTGCAAAACAAAATATTAATGTATATAAATATTTTCAACATTATTGTGTTCTGATGTGTCAATACGTTTTCTTTGCATATGTAATCCAAGAAACATTTAAAATCAGTTTTAAAGCCTTTATTTTTTTCCTTGTAGGATGAAACCTGTAAAGAAACAGCAGCCAGCCTTTGCTTCCATTGAATGAGGATTCTTAGCCTTAATTTGACACCAGATTTGATGTGCGTCCATGAATTTCACATTTTGGTGGTCATGGGTCCTTTTACATTGAAATGGTCTCCAGCTAGGCCCTGTCAGCCCTGATTGGACGAGCCCAATAGTGCTGTGGATTGATTCATTTTATAGCCTATCACGTCTGCGAGTGGTGATTCCTCCTTTTCTCTGGCCTGAGATTTCCCTCAGGGCCATTTCCCAGAGTCTCGGCCAGGCCCCAGCCAGGCTCCTGAAAATCCCTCATTGCAGTAATTGAAACAGGTTTTCATGGCCTCCATCTATTCAATCATGTCTGAGAGAATTCCTTTGTATTCTGATCAACACAATTAGCTTCAGGACTCCCATTCTCTTGGAGGTTGAATAAATTATTTGATATCTCACTTTCTCTCCACCCTCCCACCCTCTGTAGAGCTCTATCAATCCCCGCTTCCTGTGTCTTTCTTCCTCCCATTCTCTGCCCACAGCCCTGCTCCACTCCCGGCGCGGCGTCTCGATTGGACATTTAATTAGAAAGTAAAGAAACACAGACACTTTTCCAGTGGGGGCAACAGAAATGTCTTCACTTGAATTCTGTTACAAGTGCCACTGACTGAGCATGAAATGTATGTTTCCCAGTATCAATCACCGGCGACATCCAAAAGGGGAAAACATTGCCATCATTGAGATTATATAATGCACCTCTCCAAGAGCCCCAGGAGTGGACTGATAGAAAGGGGTGTGGTGTGTTGTCTGGACAACAACACTATTGCAATGTCCCAAACGCCAATGTCCACCCTACACAGTACACATTGGTGTAAAGACCAATTTCACTTTATAGGGAATAAGCAAGGCAGCAGAAGATGAAAGCAGAAAGAAAGAAAGCAATAGAAGAACGGAGCAATATAGAACGAGGGAGGCATTGCGAGAAAGAGACAGAGGAAGAGAGATAGAGGATGGGGAGGGAGAGAGAGAGAGAGAGAGAGATGTAGCCATAAATCTCCTGGGGAACATCAAAAAGACAGTGTAATCTCACGAGGAAAAAAGGCTTTACTGAATGTCTCCTCCACAGCTGCGATGCCACGGCCGATGGCCAAGTGAAATACGGGAGGACCTGCCAAACAAAATTACACCGCAGATACGATTGTCTTGGTAACTCCAGTTTAGTTACTTTTTTCAGATAATAATTCCTTCGAAACATGCAAATGAGACACTGAAAACAGGATTCTTTAAAAAAAAACAAGTACATTTCTTTTCCAGTAACCTATTTAATTCCTTCCAATATCGTGTGAGCGTCTTGTGCTAAAACGTCACAAGACAAGAAACGTTTAAGACCAATACAGTACACAGCCCGAAAACTGACAAGTTCCTAAATTTTCAGTTAACTTGACAAATGGCTGTGTGGAATCTAGGATGGCTTAACGCATTTTCAACACATCTGTTTTGACGTATAGCATTTTTTGGGGGGAAGCTTATGTGGGCCCGCCACTCAACCCAGCTCTCTGAGCCACTCACTCTGCTTCCAGATGGCCTCATTTCTCTTAGGAGAAAAGCAGTGAGCGTTGTTGGACAGGGATGCTGACTTATCTCCTGTGTGGCTACATACACCACCCCCTAAAAATGTCTGAGATGGGCTTTTAGTTTAAGAGCTCTTCTAACAGTTACAGTTAAGAGTAACACTATCCTCGCCGACATGAATGCAAGCTAGGACCCAGGCCTGGAAAAAGTCCCATCTACGGAGGACAGGAGAGGGTGAGGAGAGGACAGGAGGGGCTATGAGAGGAGACGAGAGGCGCGGTAAGGATAGGAGACAATAGGACGGGTGACGAGAGAAGGGGGGAGAGGGCGAGGGGGGGGGGCGGCAGGGGTGGAGAGGAAAGCAGAGGGGAGGAAAAGGGTGAGGAGAGAAGGGGAGAGGACGAAGGGGGAACAAAAACAAGTAGAGGCCTTGTTGTGCTCAAGATCCTCTGGGTCTTCTGGAAATGTGAACACGGCCGGGCTAATCAGCCGGAGGAGCACGGGGAGGGCGGAGAGAGCAACCTTGTCAAATAGGAACGTTCAAAGTTTCAAAACATTTTTACAAAGAAAGGGAGGGGGGGAGGATATATTTGCCCACAAAGCAGCCCTTTGCAGATGGTCACCACCGCCGCCTGCTATTCCCAGCTAATGTATTTTACAGCGTTCCTCAGGCAGCTTTGAACCTGCATTCTGTTGTGGCGGGAAGGCAGAGTCCGCTGGCTTCATGAGAAGGCGAGGGAAACCCTGGGTCGACTGATGTCCCTGTGGTCAGTCTGTCTCCTTTTTTTAGATTTAGGACTGGGCTAACTCAAACTTGGCCCAGGACACAAACCCACAACTTTCCATCCCCAGGCGAGAGAGCTGACCACTACATTGTTTGGTCAGTCACAACAGCGTTGATAGTAGCCATTTGGTGACCGGCTGGACGGCAGAACACACAAACCTCATTTCAATAATTATAATCCTGCTGATTGCTTTAGATCGTGAATATAATAAAGTTACAAGGGCAAACATTTGACATGGACATGCTCTGTTGTGGTCTTTGTCGACAACGACAGGTTTCACATGGAATCCATGAACTCTCTCAACTTACAACATGTGTTTAGAATGTGAATGAAGTGGAAGAGACCACGGAGATGAAAGCCAATTGAAGAAAACATTTAAATTATGCACGCTCTGGGGAGGTCTTTGAACCTCGTGTTTTTTTCCTCGAGTCAATAATGTTGTCACTTTTACTCCTGCAGACAACTCTAGTGATTTACTCATTCTGTCATGACTTCACATCATTATACTGACAGCAGTTACAGAGGACAGCAAGGACTGCACACCTAGTGTGGCTACTGTAAGTCCTAGTGGCTACTGAAAATGACAGCGCACTTTCCTAATCCCCTTCAGGTGAAACAGCGATTTGTATAACTGACTTTGAATAACTGAACTCACTACGACACTCCGTGTTCTCTGGAGAACATATGAAAAGTTAAATTGTTGCTGTTGAGACGCTTTTAAACAACATTACACCTAACATACTGCAGAGCAGAAGATGAATTAGAACAAATGGCTCTAATCTACATTCATGTATGTGAAGAATTTTAAAAAGAGAAACGGGCCTGGTCTCGGTTGAAGAGTAATGAATTGTGCATACCGTAGTAGGATCGGAAGCGTGCCGAACGGGATGTTTATGTGGGGAGATGTTTTGCAGAAATAGCCGATGACAGCGTTTTGCTGGAAAATACATCTGTTGATTGCGGAATAATCTAGTGCAGATGAAGCAGCACATTTTCGACTTCTTCAACATCTATCAAAGGCAAGTAATCCGTCCTCAGCCCACTCGCCGCCCCCCCCCCAACACCACCACCACCATCCTCCTCCCTGACAGCCAGAAGTCACCTACTGAGAAAATATAGACTAGCTCCATTGTGCCTGCATGGTGGGTGGAGACAAAACAACCCGACTGCATGTTTTATAAATTAAGGTTATCCTGAAACAAAAAAAAACATACCAACAAAAAATGGAGTATTACCATGCTACTTATAGTTACCATTTAGGCAACGTTTCATTTCTTAATTCAGAGTTTAATAGCACAGGAATAAGCATTAGAAACATACTGTAGCTAAGCAATAAGGCTATTAGCAATGTGGACATTATACCACAGCAAATAGCTGTTTGACGCATCGCGGAATGCTTGGACACAGATCTTAGCCGGGGTGTATTGGATGCCTTCCTTTAAAATCAAGACCCAACACAGTGAACCAGAAACACTGCTTTAATGCTCAATCATCATTGTAAATATATTTGCAAGGTACGACGTACAAGGTATTATGTTACTAATCTCTATCGCGTTCTAGCGATGCCTCTACATTTGCAACTCAAAGTGAAATGAAGTCATAGCCTTTGTTCAGCTTGCCCACAGTTCACGTCCCTTTGACAATTTGACTGGTTCATCAACACCACCATGTCACTGACCAGCCAAACAGCAAATAAATTATTACAATTTTAAGATCTCTGGTCTTTAAAATCGTTAGGAAGCACATGGAAAACTAAGTGTATTGACCCATGACCAAAATAAACAAAAAGTATTGAACAAGGAGTAAGAAATACTGAACTAACATATACTGAATCACTTTGTTTACGCATGATGGGAAGGACAGGAACAGGGAGACATTTTATGTGGGCCTAGCTTTCACACTAACTCCACGACACGGAGACCTCTACATGTACTTTGATATAATATTTATTTCCTGTTGCTGCTGAAAATGGTACTCTGACCAACTCTGGACAAAGTAATGCCTCATAGAGGAAACAGACATCTCTGGTAGGACCTCACTCAATGGCCTCAGGGAGCGCTCATCATTCAGTCTGACTTGCAAGTTGGATGCAGAATTTTAGATTTGTCTGCCTTTGGAAATAGGCGTCTAGGCTGCACTCCCAGCAGACACCCAGTGATTGAAACTTAGTGAGCCTGGCAGGGCGTTGGTCCCACTGTTCAGCAGTGAAGGCTGGATTTCATGGGATTTAACTAATCTCAGTCTGACCTCAGGCTAGAAGAGGGTATCTAGCCTGAGATGGGCGCACCGACATCCTTGAATGTTCTGCAATATCTCCTGCAATGCATATTGGCTACATGATCTTAAAAGCACTCTTGTGACGTAAAGAAATGGGATATAACGGTTTTTACTGACAGCTGGGACAGACAGAGAGGTTTCAAGCTCAGTTTTGCCCGTTTGTCTTCAGAGCACTCATACATCTTGATTTTGCGTTCCCTGTTGCTCAAGAGATCTAAACACCACAGCTTCTTTTTTTCTTCTTCTTCTCGAGCCAAAATAGTTTTTTAGCCATGAAACTTTCCAACCACAAAGACCATGATTGGATTTTATCTGTGGGTAGCAGGGTAGTGCCTCCTCAGACAGACCATTCTGGGACACACAAAAACAACATCACAAGGCCTATTGTAGTGCAGCTTGCACGAAAAAATGATTACGGGGGTTGGGATGGATCTTGACAGAGTGGATGGTAGGCCTGGAGGTGTAGGGCAGTTTGGAAATTGGTGCTCATGTGGTAATAACTGACAAAAACGTTTTGGTAACCATTTGGGGCAAGGGGTTATTGCTAAAATGTTTCAAACACGCTCCACATTTTTTCCCTTGAACCCAAACTAATCAGGACCGTTCCCCAATAAGTGGGAAACCCGGAAAATACCTACACAGTGTTTCACCTTCCATTGTGTTTGTGAAACCAAGCGAAGAAGTCCGAGCGCACGCCGTCAAGCCGAAAACAGTCAGTCGACACGATGTCATGGTTTGAGATGAACTCGCTGAGACTCGGAGCCATCCGGTAGCCATTCGGCATGGAAACACACGACAAGTGGCCTTTCCAATGGTTCCAGAGGTCTGCTCCTGTTGTTCATCTGTACGCTTTTACAGCAGCCCACCATCACAGACACGACAACAACGCCGATGTGGCTTTCTCATAAAAAGATTTCACAAGCCTTGAATTACAGTTATGGGATAAACTGATTGTACTTAGCTAGAATCAAAGGGAGCTGGGAGGCGAAACTTCATCTTAAACTTATTATACATCCCTTAAGAAAACCACATTTTGGATATCAGTGTATCGTTTTGACATTCGCCACTTTGTCCCTATTTATGTTGTAGTCTCACTGAAGAAGGAAAAAAACAACGCTATAGAAAATCTTCTGTCGTTTGTCCACACGCACATAAGAGTAGAATACCAGCAGAGTTCTGATAAAAAACAACAAAAGAGATGTGAAACAATGCAGCTCAGCCAGTACTAACATACAGCACAGTGACCATGAAAAAATAAATATACTTCCCCTACATTAAAAATAGCAACACGTGTGACATGTGACTTCATTTTGCAGGCAGCTCAAAAATCTGCTATCACCAGTACCAACACTTGTTGGACTGGGAACGCAATGTTAGTTACCAGGTAAACAAAACAGTCAGTGTGTGTCTACGCCTTTTGGGTCTGTGGTCCGTCCGAAGCACTGTGAGCGAATGTGTTTCACCCAGCGGCATCACTCTGGTGTTTTCCCATTCCTAGAGGAAGTGGGTGGTTGTATTCACACACTATGTGCAATAATAATTGCTGTAGGCTAAATGGGCTCTTAAGCTCTGTGATGAGAATCTAACTCACGTGTTTTCATTTTCTAGCCTTCCCCTCTGCAGCAATCAAAAGTATCAATACTTTATGACTCCCACTTTTACAAACGCAGCACATTGCACCACTGGTTTTAGAATCGATCATAGTTGAGGTCCAAATGTCATTCAAACCTCAGGCTAATATCGTGCTAATCTCCTGGATTCCAGGGACCAAAACGTATTTACAAATGGATAATTTCATTTGGATCAATAGAAACGTTTAATATATGTTTTTATTATTACATTGCAGCCTTGCCTGTAAAGTAGATTGATATGAACACCACACTGATGAACATTTTAAAGTGAAAACTGCCTATCTTAGGGTGTTCTTCCTCTCCCAACATTCTGAAGGTTAATAAGGCTCTGCTGGCCTCCGACTGGAACTGAGGAGAGACGGATCAGACCATGAGATGGAAAGTGTGAAGTCATTAGGAAATGCCAAGTTTGCTCTGCTAAACGACAGGAGTAGAAAGCCAGTGGTTTTGGACTACACAAGAGCTCACTTTTTCTCCAATGCAGACATCCCGTGCCAAGCAAAACAGCTTACTCCCCCTCTTTCTCCCCGAGCCGTGGAACGTACGCCACGCAGCCAGTCTATATTCACAGGACAAGTTTGCTGTTGTAGGACTATAATTGTATCTGAATTGTTGCCACCCTATTCGGCAGAGAATAGCCCTGTGAGGTCATATTATATCAATAAATTCTTCCATTTTTATGGAAAGGCGCGTGCATCTTTTGGCCCATGGACATTGCTGAAGACAGTTACTCAACCCCAGTTCAGATATCTTAGTTTAGGTCAACTACGCCGCCAAAGGTGGTCATTTTGAAACAGTATACTTGGATGGTAAAAATCCTTTAGGTCTTTAGGAGTTACAATTTTGAATCGTAATCTATATTTTTCTAACATTATTCCAAATAATTATCATCAAATCAACCGCGTAAGACAGAGACAGAGAGAAAGAGCAATAGCTAAGGACCGCAAGAAGAAATAAACAGAGAATATTTGCAATTGAACTACCAATCAGAGTGCCTGTCATTACCATTGGTCAGTGACTTTGATAGAAGGACCCATTGTTAAAGATGCATTCTGGGACTTTTGTTAATTAAAAAATATTTTTTTACTCCCAGGTTGGTTTTGATGTCATGGGAGGCATATCTGCACATACATGACAGTACATGCATTTCTACTTACCAGCATCTCTTTTACCTCCAGTGGCCAGCAATCCCACAATCCACCTTTAAGCACATATGTCAGATTACAAAATGAACACTATTTTAGCCACAAAATAATCCTTCAGCAAAAGGTGCTTTCAAAGTGCAATATTGTCAATTTCTGTTTTTATGCTGGTTTTCAGGGCATTGATGTAAAGCTCATCTGTAAAGCTCATCTACCTTTTCTTCAGTGCAGGAATATTCAAAGCAACTAATGACCGTACAATACAGTATGTATGACCCGAAGTGCTACTCTGCAAAGATTGGCTTTTAACTGATCCCAATGGAACAGGGGTGAGTGAGCGTGCGAAAGACCCATAACACAACCGTTCGTTCCCCCGTCAGTAATGACTGTCATCATCACAAGCTAATGTGACTACTCAGAGAGCGTCCAGCTACATCCGTCCAGTGCACTGCCATACCAGGCCATGTCTCACTTCATCACATCATCAAATCACTTTACATAACATGTTCACGCACACCATTACCAGACCGACTTTTACAGTCAAGTCACAATCCAATCACACCACCATACTACTGCTACAAAATGAGAATCTCCATCTGGGATAAAGGGGAGGAGGGCATGCCATTGGACAGGTTCCAATAATGAGGATGTTAAATACTGCGTTTGATATTACGTTCAATTTGTGATTCCTGCAGAGGGTGCATTTTGTCAGTCTAAGATTACCCTTTTTTAAACAAGCTAGAATTGATCAAAGTAATTGTTCTCCACAGTTTTTCATTTCACTTTAAATATTACAGATCATTTGTTTTGGATTCAGAACTACATATTTATTTTGTATCAGAAAATTAACAGAAATAGCAGTGACATAATTATTGACATTTCAGGCTATATTCCTTTGGCTTATGGGACAACAATCAAGTGCTTTCTCGAGCTGTAGTTGTGCATTCTGGATCTTTGTAATGGCAGTTTGGACTACTTTTTTCTTGAAAACTGGTCCAATTGTCCCAGATTTGAATGTTGCCTCCCAACTGCTGTTTTCAGATCTTTCCATGGGTTTTCAATAGGATTCAGATGTGGACCAATTGCTTACCACTTCAGAACAGTCCAGGGATTCATCTTGAACCATTCCTGGTGGCGTTTTCAAGTGTGTTTTGTGTAATTGTCCTGCTGGAAGACCCATGACCTTTAACGTAAACTCAGCTTTCTGAGTTTGACTTTGAGTGGCAAAATGCCTTGGTATTTCCTAAATTCACGGTTTCATTCATACACTCTAGAGATCCAATACCAGAGCCAGCAAAGTAACCCCAAAACATCACTGAACCAAGACCATATTTGACTCTAGGGAAAGGGTTCTTTCCTTTGAAAGCTTCATTTTGTTTTCTGTAAATATAAAGATGTTGTGCTTTACCAAAAAGCTCTAATTTGGTATCATCTTTTTACAGGAGATGGTCCCAGAAGGATTGTGGCCTGTTCGGATGTGTTTTGACAAATTGCAGTCAGACTTTCTTAAATCTCTCTCTCTCTTAGCAGTGGGTCTTCTATCATAAAAAAACCTTTTTCAGTGTTGGTGACAAATGGTGTGACTTGAAACTATTGTACCTTCTGTCTAAAGGTCAGCTTGAATCTTTGTGGCAGTTGATAGAGGTGCTTTCTCCACATATTTTTTTTTTTTTCTGCAATCTTCCACAAAGTGTTCTCTTGCGATTACATGCAGGGATGTTGGTTACAGTGGCATGGGTCCTAAATGTTACAATAACACAACGTTCAGTGGAATCAGGATCATCAAGGTTTCTGTAGATTAACTTGTTGCTTTGAGATTATCTATGCACAATCTTGTGTCTGACTAGAAATGACAAGAAGATATCTGAAGTCAATGTTTGAAAAGTGCCTGAGATATTCCCCGCTTTATAGTTGCTAGCCAGTGCATTTATCAGTTTGCAATGACTTAGTAGTCTCCTCGTGCGTGCTTTAGATACTCTCACTACTATCCACCCAACCTAAACAAGCTAATGCTATTCCAGTCTCGTATTGTAATGGAAGAGGAGGAGACAAGTCAAGTTATTGTGCAGAGGAGAGATTATATTCAGTGCCCCTTTAAACCAAGGTCAGGCAAAAATAAAATTGAAGTTTAATCGATAAGTGAGTGTATTGGGCCTATTTTGTACGGGGAGACAACTTACTGCACATGTCACTGGGTGGACGATTGTGTGGGAATTTAGGCAGGGTTTCCTTTTTCATACACACTTTCATGTTTTCTTTGTGTTACTTTGATTTGGTTATCACTATTCCTTTAACAATCGCCCCCAGTGACGACATCACCTAATCTATAGTCAATTGACATGGGGGAAAGGCCAATTGACCTATGGGAACATGGCAAGGGTGGGACTAAGTGTTTTTAGCAGGAAGAGAGAAAACAAAGAGGCAAGAGCGGATGACACTGGCTGACACGTGATGGGCAGAGAGCGAATTACGACATTTCATGCAGTGGAGGCTGTTGGCAGGGGGCCCTGAGACTCTGTGAAGGGACTTGCCTCCAGAGTGGTGTAGATTGACATTTCTTAGATTTATTTTCTCACCTTTGTAATTAAAGTAATTGTCTTTTTACACTGCTTCTGTCTCCACCTCCTTGTGGGTACATTTGTGGACTGCTTCTGTCTCCACCTCCTTGTGGGTACATTTTTACACTGCTTCTGTCTCCACCTCCTTGTGGGTACATTTGTAGACTGCTTCTGTCTCCACCTCCTTGTGGGTATATTTTTACACTGCTTCTGTCTCCACCTCCTTGTGGGTACATTTTTACACTGCTTCTGTATCCACCTCCTTGTGGGTACATTTGTAGACTGCTTCTGTCTCCACCTCCTTGTGGGTACATTTGTAGACTGCTTCTGTCTCCACCTCCTTGTGGGTACATTTGT
>JACXGJ010016444.1:0-12302 GCA_016801105.1 Esox niger
TGGCCATGTCGCTGCATATCCACGGTCATTATTGGCCATGTCACTGCATTTCACTCTCACTACTGGCCATGTCACTGCATATTCACAGTTATTATGGATTGAACTGCAGCTGCTAGATAATATTTTGTGTAATCTTGCAGATATCAATAGCTCAAGACATCACCTTCCAAGGTAGCATAGTCGATAGTGTTTAAGTGGAAAGACATAGCTGTTGGAACTAAATCAAGTTTCTGGGCTGATTCTGCGAATATCGCTCAATTATCCAGCGATTGACGGTTACTGTCCTGTGCGGTATGTCTTGAACATGCTGGTTTAAATTCAAAGCTATGGAAATGATTATGTAAATCCAGATGTATCTGTCTGGCATTCCATTCTCTCTCTGGTAGTGCATACACGCGTGTATCTGTGTGTGAAGCTCTGATTTTGTGTCGGGGTGGAAGGAATTGATGACGCCCCTCTCATGGTGCTTTATAGCATGACTGTGTATCAGGTGCATGTCAGTCTGTGACCGGGCGTCAGTCTGTGAGAAAGAAGTTAGACCTGTTAATGAAATGTTGCCTGTTTAAAGGCCTGTTCTGGAAAGAAGGGAAGGAATTGATCCAGCATCATAAGAGGTCCTGGATTTATATGGCAACCGTATGTTACTGTTCCTCCACCCCTCTACATGCCTTCCTCCCAGGGTGCTCTGCAGTTTAACCATGTATGGCTCTGCTGTCACCACGCCAACCAATGAAAAGAGCACAAGTTTGTCTGCCTGTCTGCCTGTCTGCCTGTCTGCCTGTCTGCCTGTCTGCCTGTCTGCCTGTCTGCCTGTCTGCCTGTCTGCCTGTCTGCCTGTCTGCCTGTCTGCCTGTCTGCCTGTGGGTGGGTGTGCATGGCAGTCTTCTCTGCTTGTCAGGCTTTCATTGATTATAGTGCTGCAAATTGCCTGGGCCGTTTTGTTGGCAGCACGTTGTAATTTGTACCAATTTATAGTTATGGGCTGTTAGTGCTACTGGTTTACTGCCTCTGCGGAGAGGGGGAGAGGGGAGGAGAGAGAGAGAAGAAGGTAGCGGGTGGGAGGGAGGGAGCAAGTGGGCAAGATGGGGGGTCGAGAAAGAGGAAGGTAGTGGGGGGGTGGGAAGAAGAGGGAATGTATAATACAAATGAAGGAGGCATGACGAAGGGTAAATAAAGGAGGGATGATGAACGGTAAATAAAGGAGGGATGACGAAGGGTACACTGTCTGGAGAGTCAGTGGTGAGGCAAGGAAATGAAAGGTTGCCAGATTGAATCCCCCCCGTGGAGAACGGTGAACAAACTTCGTTCTGTCCTTGAACCAGCCGGTTAGCCCTCATTACGCCAAATGACTGCTGGCCTGACACGGTTGGCATGACATGTCTGCATTAAGACCAGCAGTAAAGAAGATGGAGTATTAACTGATATCTCTTTCACTGCTCTTCTGGTTTATTTCAGTGTACTTCAAATAATGACACTACATACTGGTATATGGTCACCAAATGTGAATATGAACTATGTAGACACTGGTGGTTGTTTAGAAACATGTCTAAAGTCTTCAGTCATTTTTCAGTTGTCTGGAAACCAACTGAAACTAGTGCTGCTAGACATGGATTCATCCATCTAAATGCCAGTTTGGATTCCATTAATACCCTTGTCTTAGTTCTTGTCCCGTAAAGTCTCTGGTTACTTTCCGGACCGTTTTGTGTGCGTGTGCATGCGCACTTGCCTGTACTGAGGTAACAACCGTGAGAAGAATGTCAGCCAGACAGGGGTTGTTTGTGGGAGTTAGTGTGTAAACCTGTGTTTGTCACTTCAAAGCCCGTCTACTGAGTCAGAACATGTCTGCCTGATGGGCATCACCGCCTGGCTATGAGCTGGATGGACTGAGAGATGGATTCACACACTCATCACGTAGCAGGGACTGTGGCGATTCAGATGGATACCGGCCAAATGAATCACATCCCACCCAATGTGTCCCATTTCTCTGCTCCTGTTGAAAGAGTGAGGGTGCTGGGACAGACAGAGATGGTGCATGTAAACAGCAGATGGTGGGAGCGTGTTGCTTCTCTTTAACAACCAAGTCCCCAGACACCTTCATAGGGGTAACTGCGGCGATGGTGAACCTGTTGACACAGGTCAGAGGTCGAGCACACCCTTGACGGCGGGCGTAACATATAGGGTGCCCTCCCACGCTGGTCCTGAGCCAGCAGAGCTTCACTTACACAAGCCATCTGGGGAAATGTGTGGACATGCTGAGCACACCCACATTCGCACAGCCAGCCAGCCAGCCAGCCAGCAAGCCAGCCAGCCAGCCAGCCACTGCATACTGAGCGTCACATCTCCTTAAGGAAGACCTATCCCAGATTCCTGGAAGAGGCTGTCACTTCAAATGTTCAGATGAGCAGGAAGTGGGTGTGTCCAGTTAAGTGTTCAGAGTGTGTGTGTCATAAGCGGACTGGTGTATTAGTGCTGGCTTCTGACAGCAGTTTCTGGGAGTATCGTCAGTAGTCAGAGATCCTAACATTCCTACAGGGAAAGAATGTGATTTGGACATACGGCTACGCAGAGTGTTTGGCCAGTAACCAAAGGTTTACCGGTTTAAGTCCTTGAGGCCAACAACAGGAAGTGATGTTGATGTCCACTTGAGCAAGGCACTTAACCCAATTCTTCCAGTAAGTCAGATAATGACTGAAATATCACCATACTTATTAACTAGGACTAAATGCCAAAGTGTGTGTGTTCTGTGGAAGGAGGAAGTGTGTGTAGGTTAACTGGAAGAAGGGGGTCCAGACAGCTAGGCAGCTGTTTGTCCCGACTCACCCCTTCCTGTCCACAGCTTTCTCCCATTACACCAGAAAACCAATGATGTCATCAAAGCTGGCAGAGACTATGTCTGGCACCAGGGATTTCAGGTCCCAGCGGAGACTGGTGTCTGCTTATAACATTCCTTACCTGGGACCGATGTTCTGATGTATAGGGGCTCTGTCATCGGCCGGTCAGGTGTCCTGTTATCTACGGCTGTCTTAGTGTTGACACACGACCTCTGGGGGTGTGTTTGTCGGAGTAGGGATTTGCCACGTCCCCACAAAACAATGTTGTTTCTGGAGTTGCAAACAGACTCAAACTAGACACTAATGTATTTGTCCTCTTGCTCAGTCTTGGGGATAGGGGGATTGACGATTGCATCTTTTTTATCCTATTAATATTTTTTAGACTCCTTGAAAAATCTCGAATGAAATGAACTCTAGTCTTTTGAGTTGTAGTAGGGCTGGTATCCCTGAGTTCCGTTGTTGTAAATCTCTATATTCTCAATCTTTTTTCTCAACAATATATGTTGGTCTGAAGAGGTGGTAGATGATTCAGAAAAGTGTGTGATATATGTGTTCCTGTTCCTGTTTACCTTCCCACATGCTTGGGGTTGAATAAAGACCCTAAAAGTGGTATCCTCACGGTTTAGCCATTCACTTTCCTCGTTTTTATATATATATTATTGATAATATTATTATTACACCTGTTAGGACTGCTCGGTTCTCACTTCTGGCCTCAATCGCTGTTCCTGAAAGAATAGAGCGAACTAGTTTGGGTGCCAAAAAATGTCTATAAATATGTTTCTATATAATTTTCTATATTTTAATTGTCACTCAAACTAGTTTTCTATGTTCTTTCAGGAGCAGCGATTGAGGCCAGGCGTGAGAACAGAGCAGTCATAACATGCAGAAACCTATCCTTAAATGAACTCATTTCCTTCTCCCTCTGCTTTCTCCTGGTAGGAGTGGTTGGCGGAGCCCTCTGCAGGTCGCGTTGTGGCGTGACCCGGCGTCTCCGTGGCTCTCCGTGGTTCCCATCGTTACCGCACGGAAAATCTGCTTTGATGAGGTGACGCCGGAGCGACGGAGGACAAGACCGACCCGAACTAACACCTTCCTCCTCCCCCCCCCTCCTCCCCACTCCTTCACCGTGACCATGGGTCAGAAGATCTCCGGCGGCGTCAAGTCAGTGGACAGTCGGGGCGAAGGCGGCTCTCCTTCCTTCCGGCCGGCGGTCCACCGCCGGCGGCTCCACCCTGAGCTGCGGGGCCCCGACTTCCACAAGCCCCCGCGGCTCGACCTGCTCCTGGACATGCCCGCCGCGCCCCTTGACCTCCAGCTCCGCCACGCCTGGAACCCGGAGGACCGCTCCCTCAATGTCTTCATCAAGGAGGAGGACAAGCTGACCTTCCACCGCCACCCGGTGGCGCAGAGCACCGACTGCATCCGCGGCCGGGTGGGCTACACGAGAGGGCTTCACGTCTGGCGGATCCACTGGCCGGCACGGCAGCGGGGGACCCATGCCGTGGTGGGCGTCGCCACCGCTGACGCGCCCTTGCACTCCGTTGGCTACACGGCGCTGGTGGGCAGTGACTCGGAGTCTTGGGGGTGGGACTTGGGCAGGAACCGACTCTACCACGACAGCAAGAACCGGGCCCAGGCCTCTCTGCCGTCATATCCGTGTTTCCTAGAGCCCGAGGAGGCTTTCGTGTTGCCAGACGCTCTTCTGGTGGTGTTGGATATGGATGAGGGCACGCTGAGTTTCATGGTGGACGGACAGTACCTTGGAGTGGCCTTCAGGGGCCTGAAGGGGAAGAAGCTGTACCCCATCGTCAGTGCTGTTTGGGGCCACTGTGAGATCAGCATGAGATATGTCAACGGACTGGACCGTAAGTGTCACCCCCTCACTCCTCCCCTCGATTTCCTTTTCTTGTCTCTCGCAGGCGTTGGTAGGCTGAGGTTTTGACTTGTTTTGTCCTGCGTCATCATTATATAAGACGCTAAATACCGTGATATCTGGGGTAATCGTAGGCAATGTCGAAAATTGCTCAATTAGCGTCCTCTGCTCATCTCGTTTGTCTTCATTACGCTCATCTGACATGAAATTAGAAACAACCGGGTCAGAGGCAGATGGGTTTGGGGTACCCTCTAGTGGGAGGTCCTCGCAATCGAGAACCTCAAAGGACAGCCCAAGACACATGCAATGCCTTTGAAGGGGACGTGGTGTCTACAACATGGAATGTAGAACATGGAATGTAGAACATGGAATGTAGAACATGGGAAATGTAACTTATTACATTTATGTAGCTTTCCTGGAACAGATACAGTGACTGTTCAGAACATTAGGGCAGATGGATAAGCAAAGCAGAACGATATCTGCCCACAGCAGTGTTTGATTCTCTCATCATCTACTGATTTAGATAGTGAGGTAATTTAATACATTTTTGCTTTGCAATGAAAGGGGATCTTTGTTTTTTCCCCTCTCAGTATGCCGTGTACTCTGGCTTAAAATAAATGTATTCGTAACGCATTATAAAAATTCATTATAATTGTACGACATTATATTACATAAGCAGTACCTGTATCAACTGATTAAGGATAAAACACACATCTTAAAAATGTCAGAGGGGTCTTATATTATACATTAGGGCGCTTGAGCAATCGGCCATCCGTAATTATTATGGCTATCAATGTTGTAATGCTGAATTCTTAAGAAAACCAACCGACCCAGTGACCACAGACTTTCTAAATACTGTTTTCTCTGGCTTTCCTGAAATCCCAATTCAAGGATTCTTGGAATCAGGAGGGATTAAGCAGGAAATCCACTATCCTCAAAACTGATTTTCTAGAAAATCTGGCAATGTGATTGAATGTTCCAACACCAACATCACCACAATTGTTGTTTTGTGTGAAGCTCATACCTTTGTCTTGGACCTGGGTGCGAGTTTGAACAAAACCATTTGTGTCCCTATAAGACCTCTACTTCTAGATCCTTAACCACTCTCCTTCTGTGAATGACCGTTGTCTACGGAGCCCGTCACGGTTTCTGTTCGCCAGTACTCGTTGGCGCTTGCCCAATAAATTCAACTGAAAGATGGTGAATTATATTGGAGCTGGCCAAATGGTCTGGAGCTGCCCATCATCTCTCAGAGTGGGTCACCACCAGTCCATGTGTCTTCTGCTAAAGGGAGGGAGGGAGGGAGGGAGGGAGGGAGGGAGGGAGGGTGAGGGGAAGGGGGCAGGGGCAGGGGGCAGGGGCAGGGTGAGTAGACTGAATTGTGGAGGAACAGTCTCTCACGATTGACAATATTCTACCATATTTTGCATATATTTCTGTCAAGTCCCTCTGGTGTCATATTGGATTGCAACATGGAGAGTATTGGTTTGGGTTTCATCGAGCCCAGCGGGTTAAAAAACCCTGTTACTTGTATGTTCCTGTTCATAGACAAGTACCTAATCACCGACGCTAACACACGGTGCTTCTTTGAAGTAGTCAGGTTATGTTTATACTGGCCAGCGGTATTGTCTGTACGAGTGTATTCATCTTCTCCATCTCTCTCAGCAACGGTTTTCAGCATCACATTGTTAATCCCTTAACCCACAATGTCCTTAGTTCTTCGTTTTGACATCACCACAGTGCCAACACTCACAATAATCTATGAATACAGGGGATGAAAAGAAGACTCAACCTGAGTAGAGCTTTTCATTGAAGGGCTGTTGTTGCCCAGGCTCAGGGACACATCTTAATTGCCTCAGTACTTAGCTATTATTTTTATTATTTTAGGGCTGAAGCCACTGTATTGTGGTACTTTTTACTTTAATCAATCACAATGCTTGCGTGGCAAAAGGAGAATTTGAGCCGATACTAGACAACCCACATGTCTAAATGTGGTCAGCTTGTACAGTATAGTTGTGAATGCTATTTGTGTTAACGCCGGTTAACATGTAGATGTATTTCTAGGTCATTTTCTTGCTCTATTAATGACAGAGGCAGTGGGGAAAGATTGAGGTCTTTGTTGTTATTGAAGAAGCAGTGGGTCGGTTCTGACCCGTGTTCATGAGCGCGTTTCATGACACTCCTTGTTACCAATCTGTTGTTGCGCGTCTTTGTTTTGTTACCTTGGCCGTCTTCCTGACCCCACCGAGGGAAAATGACAGTTCAAAGCTATGTTCAAGAGCTTTGGAGGATAAATGGGCTGATTTATCATCCAAAGCACTTTAACGTAACGGTTCACATTGACCGGTCTTGCTGTGGAATTTCAGGGATTATCCCACCGGTGGTCGAGCCAGGAGAACCTCTGTTCAAAGTACCAGATAGAAAAATATATTTAATATGCTTGGAAATGGTTTCAGCAGTTGAAGGTGTCTCTAAGCTAAGTGTGGAAAAAGTGGAATGAATGCTGAAAGCTGTCCAGCATGAAAGGCCGTGGTTCTGAAGGAACGGGCGGGGGTGTATTCAGTCGGAGTTGAAGACCTTGGCTGAAGACAGTTTTTGGAGAATTCACCGTGACCGTTCCCTTTGAGGGTGAGACGTGGATCAGCTTTACTGCTTGGGAGGCGTGTGCGCTGTCCGTTTGAAATCATCAATGAGTCACATGAATGCCGGACACGCGCGCCAATCGTGCGTTCGAGTGGGCCCGTGTGGCTGTGAGTTAGGGCAGTGCGGGCGGGGTTCTCTGGGACTATGCTTGTGAAGGTGACACCGTCAGAGAGAGAATTCAATTCTTCACATGTCGAAGAGGAAGGGAGAATGCTGTAGCGAGAGAATGATGAAGTCTTTAAACTTTTAAATGAGAAGCTTCTAAATAAACAACAGGAATTTATTTAAATGAGCTGGAGTCTGGGGTGACACACGTCATCAGTGATCATGTGATATATTAAAGAATATATTAACAAGTGTTGGCTGTCGATGTGACATTTTCACATGAATCCCACGGTAAAATGCCAGATGTGTTCGATAGGAGTGCTTTGAATTTACAGCTGAACAATGAAGTGGATGGATACCCAGAGGCACATTTATTTTTAGATATACATTGATAAAAGCAATTGTGCAGGTTGGCAATGCTGTGGTCAAGAGGTGTAATGACTTTTGAGAAATGTAATGTGACACATGTTTTGCATGATGAACCAACAGGGGTTATGATGTTTGATTGCCACGCCTGATTCATTGATTTGACATCGTCGTGGATGGGCGTGTGAACGTGTGTGTGTTCGCACTTTCGCTTGTTCTCTTATCAGTGCGTGCATTAGAGCAGGGGGTTCTGTACCCCTTTCCTCCTCCCTCATTTCCCCGGGTTGAATTCACAATTGAATTGTAATACATTATATTTGGACCCCCCCACAGAACAGACATGTACAGCCAGTGGGCTTCCTGTCCCTGTCGGGAGTGAAAAGGACAACTGGGTTTTTCCATGCAAATATATTCCTGTTCATCGGTTTCTCCATCTCTCTCTGCAACGGTTGTCAGCATCACATCGTTTATCCCCAAACCCTCAATGTCCTTAGGTCTTCATTTTGACATCGCTACTATGCAAACACTTGGAATAAGCTATGAACTCAGGAGAAAAAATAGGTCTCCACCTGAGTAGAGCTTCTCATTTCATTTCAAGGACTGGTGTTGGCCTAGGCTCAGGGACGCATTTAAATTTTTCCGGTACTTGGCAAGTTGTTGTTTTTTTTTTTAGAATCAGAATCCGAAAGGGTTTTATTGCCAGGGAAGTTTCACAACAAAAACCCCTGGTATATGTTGTCTTCGTACTAATTTTGATGATTTGGTCCCATGATTTAGGCCAAAGCAAATACGAACACACTGACTTCTGAGGTTTGTACCATCTTTACCATGAATGTTGTGCATGTATTTTATTGGCGTCAGACACATTTTCTTCTTTTCATGACAGCGGTTGCCTTGCAAGAGCTTCCTTACCCCCCGACCAGTATAACTGGGTTATAGCCAAGATAAGAAAAAAAATAGGAACTGTGTGACTGGCTTTGCTGAACATGCTGTGACAAATATTGAGTATTTCTTTATACCAGATGGTCCTCTCCTACGACCGTTTGATCAATGACAATGACAAGCTTTAGGATCTGAAATGATGGCACTGCATCGCTACGGCACGGTCGGTTGAGGTACGATACGTCTCCTCTCCGTTTTGCTGCTTAATACCAGGGCAGATTCACCGGCCACCTACGAGCAGGGAGGAGAGCCCGTCCTCTGCCCAGCTCGCAGGCAGGCGCCTGACCTCACCACAGGAATTAGCTCGAGCTCCATAAGATGGGGCTAATCCACGCCAGACGGTTCTTAGACATCCAGGTGTTGTCAGTGTGCCGCGATCAGGCGTTTGTCTTCCCACTGCAGCGACGCATCTGGTCTCTGAAGCAGTGACGTAGAAAACCAGGCCAGTAAGGCCACATACTTCAAGCTAATATGGGCTATTTATAGCCCTTTTCTGAGGAGATTATTATAGATACAAAGTATGTTGAAAGCAAAACATTAGTGTTGGCCAATCGTTCAGTCAGGCAGCGGGGGAGAGGTTTGTACTCCACGGCCTGGCCCTTATGCCCCTTTCTGTTTTTTGGGTAGAGTGTGAACAATGACCCTGTCTTAGCGGAATATTCCGTGGCTCTCTGGCTTCCGTCATAGCTGGAATAGTTATTTCTCTGTTTGCTGCACAGCTGCTGGGCTGTCCTCGTTGAGGAAGATGTTTGTTTAGCGAATTTTACTCTCACTTTCTGGAACAGCTGACTTGTCCTTGTACCTCAGGAAATGTCCTACTATCTACCTGGGACAGTCCCCTGGGCCCGGAAGTGTTCTGTGTTCCACCTCAGTCTTCTCTATTGTTTGCTTCACTTTCTCCTCAGATGTCATCAAAGTCTAGGACTCTAGGAGTCCATCCACCCTATTCTTTTGCCTCTACTGTTCTAGATACTCATATTTTCCTGTTTTTCTCCAAGCGCTGATCTCCTTCTTCCTTGAGGTTAGGTCTTGCTCTCTGGTCTTCATGTGAGAAATGCATACTGTTCTTTCAGGTCCTCGATATCTCTGTTCAAATGGTTAATTCTGTTATTTGTTGAGGCTGCCGGTATTTCGACAAAGCTTTTGAAGCTTTTCTCCTGGAAATGTTCTGTATTCTTTGTTTTTATTGGTCTGGAGCTGTCCTCATTGTGGTGTTCTTTGGCTTTGGTTGGCATAGAGATGCTGGCTGATGTTGGTTTGCCCTGAAGTTCCAGTTCAGGTCAGGTTGCCCCACCTCTCTCCTAGTTTCTGTGCATTCCAGTCGGGCTTTCAGTCCTGCATTCCTTCCATTGGTTGGTCTTTTCTTCCTGATTGTCCTTCAGTTTTTCTCTCCAAACGGTGACTGACCGTCCGTATAGTTTAAAAAGGTTTTGATCGTTCTGGCAGTTTTTCAGTCTATTGCATTGATCTGTTTGCACCAGATATCCTAAAGGAATTACACCATAAACTCGATTTTCATGTAGGTGGGTGTGTTCCGTTGTCATCATGCATGTCCTTTTTGTGTTCGTTGGGGGTCTGCACGGTCCTGTTGTTGTGGAGCGGCTGTCGGAGGCCCGGGAGCGGCTGTCGGAGGCCTCACTGACTGGTTGTCTGTGCTGTAGCAGTTTGCAGAGCCTGTGAAAGTTTGCTGTGTATACAGGTTTGGCTTTACTTGTGCGATTCAGATTTCTAGGTACTAGGTTTCCTAGTAGGGAATCCTGGGTAAATCTGGCACTGACATTGGGCTGGGGTTGGTAGTTCCTACAGACCGGTCCAATAGGGACAAAGCACCAGCTGTTGGTTGTTGTTCTGCTCGTTTCTTAACACCATCCCAGCTGCGTTCGTCAGCTCTCAAAACAAGCAGAAAACTTCACATGAATAAAAAAAACGAGCTGAAATCTATTTTTGGAATCCAAAGACCCGGGGCTGAAGGCCTGGAAGCCCAGGCTTGACCCCGCTGGTGTGTCACTTTGCTCTGTCAATGGTCAATGCTGGGAGATGACAGTCTGGCACTTTGTCCACTGTGTGTGCAAAGTTGTGCGTGTAGGTTTTGTGTGTGTGTGTGTGGACATGCGTTCCTGGACCAGGTGTGTTTCTTACTATGTGCATTCGTTTGTGTGTCTGGGAATGTTTGGCAATAGATTAATAAATTCATATTACTGGCCTGCTGCGTACTGGGTTATTTTATGAGTTATTGTTGGAACTTCGGTTTTTGGCTCCTGATGTGTGTTCTGTTGTGGCTCATTGGTCCTACAGCCCAGGATTCATTCTCATAGTTTCTCATGGAATATGAGTTTGTTGTTCTCTGGATGTGTGGCTTTAATGCCGTATGAGTTGTGGCCTTCCTGGTGTAAAAGTTATGATGAATTCTTACTGGTACATCCATGGATGTACATGAAGTACCCACGCTTCACAATAATTTAGATAGCCTGTCCTCTTTTTGTCTCCATCTCTTGCGCTCTACCTGTCCGTCCCGCTTGCTCCCCTGCTTGCTCCGTGTCCGTCTCCGTTTGTGTCCTTTTCTTTCCCCCTTTGGTTTTTGTCTCTATCTCTGGCATTAAGTCATTATGTCACAGCAGGCTAGTTGGTAATAAGGAGATACTGTGCTCCTGGCTCTGTTCTGTATGGAACTGTAGTGAAGAACACACAGAGCATCAAAATATTGTATGTTTGTGTTTTTTGTACTTTTTTTCTGATGTACCCTGAACATACGGATCAGTATACAAACATGTTGTGCGATTGACTGGAGGGTCAGCCAATTAAAACACTGGAGAACGGAGAGGCTGGCACCACGCTCGCCACTCATTACCCAGAACCCTCAGAGGATTAGTATGTTGGAGTCCAACCAGCTGCTCTGGTTTCACTGTTGGGGGATAGAGGGAGCGGCAGGCTGAGAATGAAAGGGCCTGAGAGAGAATGGGATTATCTGGAGAGAGGCATGTGGGGAAGTGACAAAGGGAGAAAATAAGCGAGAGCGAGCAGAGAAGGTAATGGGAGTAGAAAGAGGATCAGGGAACGAGGAGGTTGCAAGGAATGTGTGAATCCAGGTGGAAGATGAGAGCTGGCAGTCCTGTTGGGGAGGGTGGCAGAACAACGGTCTGGCAGATGTTGCAGCTTACCTCAGCCTGTGGCCCGACACACAAGCATAAGGGGCCGCTCATCTTGCAATCCCTCCCCAACTCCCTGTTGAACACTCAGTCGCTCTACACCCCCCTCTCTCTCGGTCGCTCTACACCCCCCTCTCTCTTCGTCGCTCTACACCCCCCCCTCTCTCGGTCGCTCTACCCCTCCCTCTCTCCCGGGCGCTCTACCACCTGCCTCTCTCTCGGTCGCTCTACCCCTCCCTCTCTCTCGGGCGCTCTACCACCTGCCTCTCTCTCGGTCACTCTACCACCTGCCTCTCTCTCGGTCGCTCTACCACCTGCCTCTCTCTCGGTCGCTCTACCACCTGCCTCTCTCTCGGTCGCTCTACCCCTCCCTCTCTCTCGGTCGCTCTACCACCT
>JACXGJ010016445.1:0-12302 GCA_016801105.1 Esox niger
ACTTTTTATTGAATTTACTCTTTAATATGGTCAAACATGAATTGTTTTCTATGTTTCGAGAGGAAAATTTTATTAAACAATTAATAAACTCTATTTATATCAGTTTTAAAGTAATATTTTGGTCTCTTTTATTTTGAAAAAATCCTAATTTTCGTGACCCGGAAGTGATTTTTTAATGTTGCTCACAAGACGCTGATCCTACCGTGTCATGCGCTGCCCACTTACGCATTAGAACTCCACCTTCCATGTAATAGGTAGCCTTTCTAGATGGAGCCTCTTTAGCGGAAACAACCTAAGCAAAACACTTACGGAGAGTGGGGTCATCCTGTTGAAACTCAATCACCTTCTCAGGGGTGACGGACAAAAGAACAGAATTTAATTGGTGTGTTTCCGACTCTACGGGGGTAGCAAACATAGGCTCGGTTAACGGGCTGTCCGCTATCTCTAACACTGGAGACACGATGCCCCCTGCGATGTCGTTCCCCAGTAGCAATGCTATGCCTTTTACCGGGAGCGTAGGCACAACACCAACCCAGAAACGTCCTGAGACCAATTCGGACTCTATGTGGACCCAGTGTAGTGGCGCAGAGACTGTGTGTTAATACCTGTCAAGATAACATGTGAGCCAGCATACGAATCATGCGACCAAGGTAAAATATCCGTAATGACAATCGACTGTGCCGCACCGGTGTCTCGTAAGATCTGGATTGGCTTTTGGTCAGCGTGGTCCCCAGTTAAGTAAACACAGCCGGCAGACACAAACAGGGCGTAAACAGGGTCTGGTTTAGCCAATGCTGAGCTAATAAACATGTCCTTCGGACAAGTCACAGACTGTACAAAAACCACACTCATTGTTTTAGGGGGTGGTGATAGGGACTGTTTTTGGTTATTTTTCAGAACGGGACAGCCCGCAATCACATGACCCACCCGATGGCAGTAAAAACATTCACGGATTTCACGTGACGACTTAGAGTCGTCGGTGGAAGAACGACCCGATCGAGGCATCAAAGACGTACTCGTTCGTCCCTCGGAACGAGGAAGACTGAACACAGTTTTGTGGGTTAGAGCATATTCGTCAGCTAATACTGCTGCCTGCGCCAACGTCACCACCTTCTGTTCATTCAGATGAACGACGATTCTGTCAAGTAGGTTGTTCTGAGAATCCTCTAATAGTACCAATTCCCTAATTTCAGCGACAGTAGTGGCTTTGCAGGCTGAACACCAGTGGTCAAACAGAGACTCTGTCTCTGGCAAACTCAACAAATGTACGATGAGGGGGCTTTTTGTGATTCCTGAAGCGCTGCCTATACGCTTTGTGCACCAACTCATAAGCACACAACACAGTTGCCTTGACTATGTCATGATACAAACTGTCTTCTAGGGAACCTGGGAAGGAAACAAAAGACAGACAAGGACAGAAAACTACAAAGAGGACGAAACAAAGCTCAACAGACGATGTACTTCCGGCGGCAGCTGAAAAAGTTTAACCTGCCAAAGACTAGGATGGTGCACTTCTATACTATCATCATAGTTCATCCTGACCTCGTCCATCACAGTCCGGTATCATCCGCTCATCCGCTCTGCAAAGAGGGTGATTGGCTGCAATCTGCCTTCTCTACAGCCATACACACCTACAGTTGTCCACTTGTGCTTGTTGTCGTGAATCTTTTGTAAACATTTGATTGGTTCATTCTAATTTCAAGGAATTAGACTGATTGTGTTTGCGTTGTTGTATAAGGCTAAACATAAAGTAACATGCATTCTATTTATTTAGCATATTAGGTCGGGATAATTGATTTATGCATTTTCATTTTATGCATGTAATGAAATAGGTTAGGATAACACAAATGTTTCTTAGGTTATGTTGCTTGCTATGCTAGTAATCAGAGGGAGACTGTTCAGTTTTCTGAAATAAGAAACTGCTGTTATGCACTCATTTTAAAAGCGTTTTTGTAGATGGTAGTGCATTGCTTATCATTCAAATTCTATACTGATTGGTATTTAAGTTCTCGCTATGTGTCTTGTTTTAAAAGTTTGATTGAACGGTGCTGACTATTCAACTATCTTACATAACATTGGAAAATTATTTCACCCAGTTTTGTCATGATGATGTGTGTAGCTGTTTTAACAAGCATGAAGGTACTTGTTAAAACCAAATGACTGCAAAATAAACAACGTCAGATCCGTGGTGATAAGATGTCGTGTTCTACATAACATCTGTGAAATACATCTGAGTACACTGAAGAATGAGATGTCAGTAAATTAAACCAGCCTGACAGGATGTTGCCATCCACTGTAGAGGCCACAGGGCTAGACATATATCATTACACCTGTATGTCTGTCTAGCCTAGGCATGGGCAACTGGCTGCCCACGGGCCGCATGTGGCCCCCTCCCCTCTTTTTGCATCCCTCAGATGAATTTAGAAAACAGTAAAAGGATATATACACAAAAAATGTTTGACCTTCAGTTTGTTGTAAGGTTAGTACTGCAACCAAAATCGATCCAGAATTTGTTTTGGCATGTTTACATATAGCAGTAATTTCAGGGTCTTAGAGAGCTGTCTTTCTAAGTGGAGCTGAGGGTGCTGATATTTGAGGCATATAACACCTGATTATACCTATTACAGAAGTCTCGGTACAAGCCAACATATCAAAGTAGTGAAAACAGCCTAAAAAAAAAAAGTGTTTAAGTATTACTCTACCAACTACACTCCCATATACACCTTTCCACATACATCTCTTAATCCACTCGTCTAGGTATACTCTCCTATAGAAATGTACATACTTGTCAAGTATGGCAATATATCATGTTCACTTATTAACATTGTATCATCGTCTAAACACTAGTCTACTCCTACAGATCTACCAATGTGTATACAGCTAGGAAAATTCTCAGAGAAAGCAAAATTACATCTAAGAGCAGAAAAATGCTGATGGATTGAAGCCTGGTTATCTTGATTATGTCCTCTGTTCTTCAATCGTTAAGAAGTTGTGTGTCTCTCTGGCCTCTCCAGCTCTGTCTTAAATACCTGTCTCTAACTGCCCCACCTTGACACACCTTTTACTGTCACACTAGCCTGGAGTATACTCCCTCCTTCAAGTCAAACAGAAGGAATCCATATTATGGTTGTGACTGCTGATACTACTATACCAACTGGGCACATGAAATGGGAATTTTTAAGAATGACATCAAGAGAATTTTCAGCCCTACTCTCCAGACTAAGAATTTTCAAACATGTTTTCATTTATGATACCAGGTATTACATTGTTTTACACAAAAAAAATCTGCCCCCTGTGGTGAGATACTACAATAGGTGTGTGCCTGGTTTAGCCTATTGTGTGCAAAGTTTTGAGGTGTGTAACAAACTCATGAAAAAGTAAAGTAACAAATTACTACACCCAGGAAGTAATATGTAAATTTAGCTACTTTTGGAGCATGTGTAATAGACTATTTTTTATGAGTAATGGCACTAACACCGGTTACCACACATCCATATGGTTAAGACCAGATCAGGTTTCTTCCCTTTATGAAGGACCGGGCCTTCCTAAGTTTATCTTCAGTGATTTGTTTAATCATTTACACTTGTTTTTGTGCACCTGACTGTCATCACTTTTAGATGCTTGCATGTTCTGATGGCTCTTTCTGGTGGCACTTGTAACTTTTTTCAATCAACACTAATGGGTGCGCATGGTTTTCATATGTCAAGGGACTAAAAGGAGGGCAGTAGATCAGGGCCAATAGTGGATTCACTAGAAAGGCCCTATTGGCACCAATATAAGGGAGATCCCAATGTATTGGTTGATCTTTACCAGATACCACACAGCACCTTCATGGTATAGTCCATTCCTCTGCGGATTGGCACTGTTTTGGCGGCAGGAGTTCTTCAGGAGGACCATCAGTATATTAGGCAAGTGTTTTGGCTCATCAGTGTATATTGACATCTCAAGAAATAAAACATGATAAAATTCAGCCCCAATGGAAAAACAAATGCTCTGTTCGAAGCTATCTGGATGATAAATCTGCAATCTAACCTTTTTCTGGGAATGCAAAGATAAAACCATTTAACTTGCTTCAGGGCTTTCCTCATTTCAAGCCTAGGTATATATTTAGTAACCTCAGAGAATAAACTTTCATGAATAGTTGCCTTAGGGTGAAGATCAAGTTTTTGTTAGGAGTGAGCCCAGTCTGATCCGAAATGGCTAGTTTACCTATCAACGAAATGAACCTGCCAGCGAGAGTTTAAGTAAATATATATTTAACGTGTTGAGACCAGAAATTAGTATGTATGTCTGACTTCTTAAGGCTCTTTAAATTATTAATATTTGACTGTGATAACAGCTTCACACATTTGGCTGGAAGTGTGCCATCAACATGAAGTGTGCCATCAGAATTTTATAAAATATTTTTAAGACAGATTTCCATAATCTATGCATTTATTGATTTATTCTCATTATTTTGGCAAAGAACTAAAATCGCAGCTACGATCTGTGATTATTTCGGTATTTAATGGAAAGAACACCAGATTTTCACTCTTCTGGGCCTGAGACACAATGTAACAACCTTTCGGTTACTCAGATGCTCTAAGTGCATTTCTTCAAAACTGTAAGCACAATTTGCATTGATGGAAAACAAAAAACAAGCTTAAATCATCAATGTTTCCTGTCATCCCATCTTCATCCGCTTATCCGGTATCGGGACACAGGGGCAGAGGCTCCAGCAAGGGACCCCAAACTTTATCCGCAGAAGGACCTGGCTTTAATGTCTGTCATTATTGTATGATTTTTATTTAAGTGTATTGGATTCACCAAGTCCTTTTTTGGTGCATTTGTTTTTAGAAAAGAGTGGTTGATTTTCACGACAACCATCTGGTCCCCCTTTTTGAATAGGGGAACCACCACCCCGGTCCGTCACTCCTTAGGCACTGCCCCAACTCCCATGCAATTTTTAAGCGGCGTGTCATCCAAGACATCCCCTCCACATCCAAAGCTTTTAAAATTTCTGGACGGATCTCGTCAATCCCCGGAGTTTTGCTACTGTGTAGTTGTTTGACTAACTCAGTGACTTCTGTTGAGAAGATTGACGGCACTTCCCCATCAATCCCAGCTCTGCCTCTACTACAGAGTGTGTAATAGTGGGATTAAGGAGTTCCTCAAAGTTTTCATTCCATTGTCCAATTACCTCCTCAGTTGAGGTCAACAGTGTCCAATCCTTACTGTACATAGCTTGGATGGTTACCAATTTCCCCCTCTTGAGGTGGTGGACGGTTTTCCAGAAACACCTTGGTGCTGACTGAAAGTCCTTCTCCATGGCTTCCCCGAACTCCTCCAACACCCACCGTTTTGCCTCTTTCACGGCAGAACACCGGAGACCTCCTTCAGTCGGAGGGCTTCCATGACCACCGGAGTTCACCAAGGTGTACGAGGGTTACCGCCCCTTGAGGCACCTAAGACCGTAAGACAACAACTCTCTGCCGCAGGTTCGGCAATGGAAGCTTTGAACATCGACCACTCAGGTTCAATGCCCCCAACCTCCACAGGGATGTCAGATAAGCTCTGCCAGAGGTGTGAGTTGAAGATCTTTGGAACAGGGGCCTCCTCCTGATGTTCCAATACTGCCCGTTTGGGCTTTACCCTTCTCTTTACCCAAGTGTCCAAAACATGCAGCCTCATATCTGATGACAAGATCAAAAAATCGATCATCGGCCTTTGGCCTAGGGTGTTCTGGTACCACGTACACTTATGGGCATCCTTATATTCAAACATGGTGTTTGTTATAGATAATCCATAACTTGCACAGAACTCTTAACAACAAACAACCACTCACGTTCAAATCAGGTAGGCCGTTCCTCCCTATCACGCCTCTCCAGGTGTCTCCATCATTGCCCATGAGTTGAATTGGAGCCCCAGGACTCCATTCAGGGTCTCCAAGAAGGCCAAATACTCCAAGCTGCTGTTCGGGGCTTTAGTTAGATATATGCTATGGCAATACCTGCCTGGTTGGGATGGAGATATGATAGAGCATGTCATCATAATTTACGGATCATTTATTTAGCAGCTTGTGTGTTTAGGACTGCAATATACCAGTAGGCACTAAATTCTGAGAGTTGTAACAATACCTACAGACCGTGAATGCTTTCTTATGCAGCTAGTTACTTGGTTGTGTTTAAAACTACTGTTTGGCCCTGGCTCTGAGCTAGATGTCATATGTTCCAAGTTTACATTGTCTTTATTGGTAGCCTCCCTAATCAGACTTCTCCTTGGAGGGACAGCCTGATCTATGCAAAGTGGCACATGCCTTTCACTTCTTAGTAATGTACTAAACTCCAAGTGAATCTTTCCCAGAAATCTTTTTATACCCATCCCCTGACTCCGCCTTTCCACAACATTATCTCATGTTTTGAAAGGACCATTCTGCACTTAATGGATTATTTGCTTTTAATTTCACTACTTAGCAGTGGAGTCCATTGGCGTCATTAGGCTCAATCAAAATATATATTTTGTTACTGGTGTGCCATCATATTCTTATTTGTATACAATGTATTAGGAGATGATTTTAGAAATAAGAATAAGAAAATAAATAAATATTTTTAGAATCGTTTCGCCTATTTTAAAAGTAATGATTCAGATTATTAGTATAAAGGGTGGAGTCTGACAAACGGCACGATCGTGTCAGTCAACGCAAGTGCTCTTACGAGACATCTTCCCCTACCTTTAGCTATTTTTAGACAATAAATGTTTACTGTTCAAAATTCCAGCTGTATGTCTCAAATCAGTCCCTATGCAATATTGTTTTGATCATGTTTGTCACTTTGCCCAATTTATTAAAAGTGAGTTCAAGTGAGTAATCTTCAAATATCCCTATTCTGTGATGGCTCTATTACCAACAAAAGTAAAACCCAAGTAAAACCCAGGTAGCAACACACGCGGGTTGTGGAACCGAAATTAGCTGTGCTGGCAGCACATTCTGACCAGTCAGAAAAATGATGCAGTGTGGAGCGTACCGCGAAAAATAGTGCGCAGTAGGGCTTGCCGTTCGGGATCGGAAAAGGATTGTTTAAAAAAAAATCATTCCAAAGAACAACGAGACAGAGACTAGGGATGATTTAGTGCCGAAAAATAAATAGCCTGCTGTTTGGGAATTTTTCAGGTTCCAGAGCTGTCACAATGTAAGGTAAGACTATTACAATTAAAACATAATATAACGGTGGGTAGAACAACACAACTGCGTGGAAAAAAATTCCCATCTGGGGGTCGGGGACATTTACATCCTAGAAGGTATATGGGGGGAAAGCCAATGACAAGCTTTGTTTGGGTTCATGTAGCCTACACTGAACGCTGCAGAAACCAAGACGTTTGGAAGCAACACAAGTAAAACAAAGGCAATTTGAATTTGATGGTGAGAGCTGAAGCTTGTGTCAACAGAGACGGAGTGTTGACAACCTGTCTACTTGAAAAGTAGTTTACACTTTCTCATTTAGCTAACTGGCAAGATCAAGGAAAGCTATGTGTAAGTGGAACTACATTGATGAGGGCGGAGAAACAATTTGTCACTACGTAGACAATTAAATATAGTAATGAATTCATGAATTATAATTATTAATTATAATTATTAAAAATAATGATTCTATGTTCTCGTATCTGTGTAAACGTTTTAGGAAGGTTTCTTCACAATTATTTGGTTGATAAAATAATCTAACGTTATTTAGCAAAATGTTGTCTGTGCACACTCCTTGATTCCATTTCTTGCTGGAAAATAGTATTACAAACTGGAAATGTTAAGAAAAAGCAACATGCATTGTAGGTTGTTTTACCAAACCTAATTCATAAGATAATATTGCTAGGAATAACCATATATATTGCCTTTTACTTAGATTTCGTATTGTGCAAAATGGTCAAAGTGCACATTTGTTCCAGCTAATGCAAGCTAGCACGATTCTGGTTTCTTGTTCGCTAGATAGCCATCAACAAATCTCTGAAATATGGCAATGCATCTAACGCAATAGATAGCCTAGATTACGTTTTGATTGGTTTAGCTGTTTACTTTGTTTATTCTGTATTCCATAGTTATGGAAAGAGCCCATCGACTTTAACCACATCTGAAACCAGAGTCTGTGTTAATTGCTTGAGACACTGCTTCAGACCGGCCAGTATCCTCGTATTAGTAATGTGCAGTTCGCAAACGATTCGTTTGTTTTGGTCCTCCAGCTCAGTTCACCGATCAACGTCTATGTACATTTACAGATAAAAATAGATCAATGCAGGAACTTCATAAAGACACGTTTATAACTGATAATAATTGAATGCAGACTATAATAATTAATATATTTGATTATGTTATAAAAACAGATGAAAACATGCACAGAGCCTTTGCCTTCCCATCATTATTCTGTAGTAAATTACCATTAATAAACATTTCTGAATGTGTTCAAATGTTGCCCTTAATACACACTTTTATGTTTTAAAATCTTTGCATTATGTTAAAGACATACTGTGTTTTTTTGGAAACTATGGACATTGCTTGACTTGGAGTTAGATATACGCAAGCTGTCTACATACCAAAATGGCAGCCACTATATGTAGTGTGAATTTAAATCTAATGTTGCTGGTCCCATACAGTAGTTGTTTTATCTTATATTGTTCTCTTGATTAAGGTACCAAGTACAACAAATGCTATGTTAGGCTACTGAATAAACTACATTGCCCTTCTTTGCAGGGTGGACAGGCATTTGATTCAACACTGTTTCACATGTAAGCTTTTCACAGTTTTTATTTTTAAATTTTTAGGCTGAAATGTGGTAAGAATGGGGTTCAAGTGGAGGCCTTTAAACATTAACTTTCCTGATGGATGGTTATTCTCCTATTATATCAAATGCATCAAATAGGCTACTTGAAATGGCTACTAGGAAACGGTATAAAGTATTCAAGGTTGCTAGGGATGTTAATCCACAAACATTAATAAGGGGAGATCTGTAATTTATGCAGACTATGCAAAATGTCTGTTAATTCCACTAATAGAATTATGTTTTGGTGAAAATGTGAATGGCGAATGCTAGGCTAATGCATCAGGGTAATAATTAGCATAGATAAGAAAAAACAAGTAATTCCAGTTTTTCCAATCTACAAGCAAGGTGTTTGCAGATTTATTCACGCAACACACCGTCTCGGGACTGTTGGTGAAGAGACTCCGACATAAGGGAGGCACAGCTGGCCATTCTTTTAGTTCGCTGGGTTTTTGGAGGGAGAGCATTCAGAGGAGAGATATTCAAATGCCCACACATCCATTTAATTGACGGATGTCTATCTTACTGATGCATTTTAGGCAGCATTCATAAACTATAGCCAGGTAAACACTTGAGTTGAATGCCTAATCTTTAATGATATATTGAAAAAGATGCCTGTAAAGCACTCGGGGCATTGTCAACCGCCAATAGATTTACCAAAAAACAAAATGTTATGTCCCGTTATGTCTATTGAAGTCAAGTATGGACTATGAATGGCTCTGAGAATAAAAAAATATAACTTATGTTAACAGCGATGTAACAAAATACAGCATTATTCTCAGTTTGCCTAATTTAAATTAATCGCAAGTGTTAATGCTTTGAGTTTGACAGTAAAATGATAGATAATATTACATTTAGTCACTTCTTGCTTCAATTCCCTATTCATTTCTCCTTTTCTCTTTTTTTCCAATAACATGTTATCAGTCACATTATTAGTCACATCAGTAAGCCTGCATCTCCAATGTACACTTTTAACTACGTTAGTGACTGTCAAGAGAGACGCTTGTCTTGTGTGGGCGTCAAAGCCCAGTTGGCAGCGCTTGTGTGTTAGCACAGTGTGAAATAGAAAATGTGAAGTATGGACAGTGGTTGTTAAGTGGGCCGCACTGTCAGCACTATCTGGATACAAGAAAGGCGGAGCGGACTGCGGAGTCTGTACGTTTTCTGTTAGTTTTATTTCGTGAGCTGACATACGCTCCATAACATAGAGACAATAACACACAAAGACAAAGGGAGCAGAGGGAACATATATACTGAGGGGAATGACTGTGAATGATGATCAGGTGCGCTGGACGAGACAACAGGTGCAATGAGTTGATGAGATGGGCGATGGTGTTAGAAGGCCAGTGACGCCGAACGCCGAAGCCTGCCTCCTGCAGGGGGAGGATGGGCAGTAGATGGCGCAGTCGTCACACGCACTACCGCAGATCGGCCAACAACCTGTGGTCCAGTGGGAAAGGTACCGATTCTCCCGATTACTCACTCTCACATTGGATCTTAAAATGCCTTCCAATGTTGTGGTGAACATGCCATTTTAACAACAGTAATAATTACAAAAATCCATAAAGATCACAAGCCACAAATCTCAATAGTTACATTAGATACTAATCTGTGGAATCCAATCCCAGTCAAAATATATAAGTTCATTCTAACAGCCACAGGTTTTTTGCAATATGCTTGATACACATCAATAGAATACACTTGATCCTGATTAAACTGTTGTGGTCCAAAAGCAATTACTCAATATGTACGTAATAGCAAGCAATAGCATTTTAAACAAATGTAATTCAACTTGTGTTTGGGAATTTCCCTTTTTGCAACCTACCCTGCCCATGGAATAACTATAACCAAGCAATCTGTTTGCCTACTAGTGCCAGACAGAGATATAGACAGGTGACAAATTAAAGCAAAACCTGAATGAGTGGAGCAAATGCAGATGCTTCAATACAGATGTACTACCTGATACAATAAAGCAATTAACACCCTATCATGCTCTGTTGCATGTATACAAATCCTGAGCAGGCCCAGAGGACCTTGATTTTGGATCAAGATGGTAAGAGGAAAGAATCTACGTGACTTTGAATGAGGGTTCATTATTGGGCATGGATGCTGGTACTGGTTCAGTCATAAAGACTGCTCAACTGGTTAATATTTCAATAGGACCTGTGATTAAGATCGTAATGCTCATGTATTTCTGTGTTGGAAGGAAAAATAGGAAAGCAACTCTTTCCCATATGATTAAGAATGTCAGTGCTAGATGTGTTCAGACTGTTAGCTGTGTTCAGACCTTTCCTTATTTATAATGTTTTGGTTGATAGGCATGTGGATGAAAAGCGTTTAATTCCTATTCCTTTTGTAGTGAATGAAACATTATTTGAACAATACAAGTCTACTCAAAGCTGTTGGAAAGGAGGGTTCATCAGATAGTTGAACCTCAGATTGAAGAGGAACAATGCGGATTCTGTCCTGGTCGTGGAACAACCGACCAGCTCTTTACTCTTGCAAGGATCTTGGAGGCGGTCTGGGAATATGTCCATCTGGTCTACATGTGCTTTGTGGTTTTGGAGAAGGCGTATGATTGGGTCCCCCGGGAGAAACTGCGGGAGGTGCTGCGGAAATATGGGGTGAGGAGGTCCCTTCTTGGGGATATCATTGCGGCTTTATGCAGATGATGCGGTCCTGATGGCATCATCGGTTTGTGACCTCCACTCACTGGACCGGTTTGTAGCCGAGTGCAAAGCGATTGGTATGAGGATTAGCACCTCTAAATCTGAGGCCATGGTTCTCAGCAGGAAACCGATGGAGTGCCTCCTCTGGGTAGGGAATGAGGCTTTATCCCAAGTCAAGGAGTTCAAGTATCTCGGGGTCTTGTTCACGAGTGAGGGAAAATGCAAATGCAGGTCCATATCAGCCTGTGTATTCCTCGATCCATTGAAATCAGTGCTTATTTTCTGTGAGTACACCGACAGTAACAACTTAATGGTACTACTCCATTTCAACTAGCATATTTCTTTAATAACCTTTGTTGAAACTTTTTTTGTATGGTGGAAATCACACAAATTGCTCCTTGGACTGTGTGAAATTATTGATAAACAGCAAGGTCTTTGTTCAAAAACATGTAATGAAGAAGATAATTTTGATGGCAAAACCCATGAGCAAAGGCACTGTTGTTTACCTATGAATTAAAATGATCAGATCATCCATGTCATGCTTTATAGAGTTTGTGTGTAATTATAATATTTAGACAGTGTTACGTTCTATTTATAGAAGAAGAAGATACATTATATATTTTCTTATGAACTTGGCAAAAGCTGCACCTAATTACCTGGTTCCTGTAGTTTAGATGCCAGTTGATGCAACCAATTCTCTTACGAAGTCACGTAATTAGTTCAGATTATTTCAGGTTAAATACACCAGTCTCTGGGAGTCCCTACATTTGGTTTGTACAATTGATAACAAAAACATCCTCATTGCCGACCTGAGCTCATGCAGCTGTGTGGTGACGGGAAGCTATCGCAGCTA
>JACXGJ010016446.1:0-12315 GCA_016801105.1 Esox niger
GATAATGTCTGGGATTGAGTTGAGTGTGATAATGTCTAGGTTGAGTTGTTCATGATAATGTCGGGGGTTGAGTTGTTTGTGATAATGTGTAGGTTGAGTTGTTTGTGATAATGTCTAGGTTGAGTTGATTGTGATAATATCTAGGTTGAGTTGATTGTGATAATATCTAGGTTGAGTTGAGTGTGATAATGTCTAGGTTAGGTTGAGTGTGATAATGTCTGGGGTTGAGTTGAGTGTGATAATGTCTAGGTTGAGTTGAGTGTGATAATGTCTAGGTTGAGTTGAGTGTGATAATGTCTAGGTTGAGTTGTTTGTGATAATGTCTAGGTTGAGTTGAGTGTGATAATGTCTAGGTTGAGTTGAATGTGATAATGTCTAGGTTGAGTTGAATGTGATAATATCTAGGTTGAGCAGGATATAGGATGTTTTTCTGCTGCCCCAAAGACATGTGAGCTTGTGATGTTGACACTGGCTGTGGTGTGTTATGTACATGTGCTTTGTATCCATCCATGTGTTGTATTCACAGTGATGACAGCAGGATATGTAGACTTAGAGAAAGCGAGAGATCACCCTTTAGGGTCACAAAGCATATGACATTTGACTGTTGTCTATGCTATAACCATTTACCGCCCTGTGGGTAAACATTACTAACAGTCATCTGGAAAATAAAAGGTGTGGGCTACTTTGTGTGTATTGTATTTGCTCAGTTATAATGCCAACCATTCAATGTTCTTAAAATGCTTACATTTGAATGTATCATCATAAGGCCTACTGTCAGTGTGGTTATCAGATGTCATTATTTTCAGCTCCTCATTTGAATGTATATCTGGCCCCAGCAGTAACCTGGCAATGCAAGTACTATGCTAAACCAACTAAAATACAAAATCTTTGCAAAAAAAATATTGAGTATATGCAAGTTGTGAGACAAGAAATCTCTCACGGCTGTTTTTAAGGATTTATCATATACTTCAATAGCTGGACTATCAATCCCTTATCATTTTATCCAACTACGCACAGCAGTGGCAGTCATAGACTGTATGCACTTGTGCATACTGGATTATTCATTTTTTGAAACTACACGCAAGAAAAAAAAATCTCCGCAACCAAGGATGGCAATGGCTGTGGATCAAACATTTTGTTTGGGGCCTTAATATAATATTGTCAAAGAAAGGATTACTGAAAACACCACATAGAGCAAATTATCTTCTTTGATGTGTATAGTTTCCTTTAGGGATTTCATGCTGGAGGGCACTTTTTAAATGTGTGCAATGACTTGCCACTTTAGCCAGCATGTTCTGCTTTAGTCTACTAACTTTCAAAAGTATAAAAAGAGACAGGAAGGCTGGAGGAAATGTAGTAATTAAAGGGGGAGGCTTTTGTCTAGTCAAGTAGCTCCTTCTTAACCCATAAAGCTGTATTGTTTAACTACAGCCCCCACCCATTCACTCACAATGCCTCAGTATCCAGGTTAGTTAGGTCAAAATTGTAGCACAAACGGTTCAAACTTCAACCTCCTGCAGCAGCAGAGCAGATAGACAGTATGACTTTCAATTACTTTATGAAACATTCATCATCAACGTGATGGAACATGATATTAAGCACAAAAATGGTTCTGACAGATCCTTTCTCTCTTTGTGGTGTAGTTGTTGACTCAAAAGCACCCTCTCACTCCAGTATGGCCTGGGACAGCGAGGGGAGCAGCCAAACACCAATTCCATTAGGAGGTTGGTCCTTGAGCCAGGAGACAGGAGGTATGCGGTGCTGGCTAAACCTCCCTAATGAAAGTGGTGTACAAAATAGAAAAGGATACATTGGTTGCCTTAAGCAGTCTTGTTGACAGGAAAACGAGGTTTGGTATAATTTCTGATTTTTTTCTCCATATTCTGCATGTTTTGCACATAATTAAAAATAAAAAGCTTCAAAATACATATAATATTTAAAGCAAATATCAGACACATGACTAAAATTTGGACTACAGCACAAATGCTAAGACATCTGGAAATGAAACAAATGAACAGATTGTGGTAATTGCTTGTCTGTGTAATGTGTAGAGGGTAAGGAAACCAATGTGTAATTTTCTATTTTGGGTCAACTATCCCTTTAAGATAAAGCACAACACACCCAGTCCCATTAACACCACCCACTGGGTGATGATGGGGCCAAAAAATCTCAACACACCCTGGCCTTTTAACCCCACCCACTGGGTGATGATGGGGCATGTTCTGACAGTTAGGAACTCTTAAATACAATTTTAATTTAACTTTAACTTGAATCCAATGTCTCATTCACAGATGAGCCCTGTAAACAAATTGATATTTAAACAAACGTAAACAATTAAAAAAATGAAAATATAAATTACACATAGAGTCAACTCAAGAAGTACTGGCACACTTGGTGAAATTTTGCAAAAGTTAATGCAGAAACACACAAACAATCAGTTTGGGCTCAAACATAACATAGTAATGCACAATGGTCATTTAACAGACATTTTTATATGTACCGCATTACAGTAATGCGTGCATACCACAAAAACATTTCTCAAACACAAGACATTCTACTGAGAAATATACTTTTTTTCTAAAAGACATACAGTTCCAGAATAAATTCAGAGACCACCTTTATCTTTCCTTTCCAAAAAAGTTGAAAAGGAATGTTTTGAGTACGGAACCGAAGTGTTCAATTTTAACCGAAGCGTCTCTTAATTTTAACCCTTCTGTTCCTCACTCAAAACCTTCCTTTTTAACTTATTTGGATATTAAAGACCTTTACGCTGAAACGGGACAGACGGTTGTCGACCTACACAGATCCAGTAAATGATACAAAAAGTTTCAGAACTGCAGTCTAGTGCCAGGATATTTTTGACCAAAACCAGTTTTGCCTCTGCTAGGAGATTGAGAATTAGCCATGGATGGACTTTTCAAAAAAACTGAAACCACAAACATATATCAAAATCAACCCAGAAATGGTAGCGGGACAACAAAATAAATGTTTTACAATGGTCATCTCTAGACATTGGTCTGAATTGATGAGCACAGTCAACAAGCACAAACCTAAGACAAGGATCTTGGCATATGTTGCATGGAGGCGTGTTCCGAGATCCCTCCATAAGTGTGCACCAACCTTGTCGGACTTTCCATGAAGAGGCTCAGTACTGTTATTAATTCCAGGGTTGTCTTCACAAAATATTGATTGTTACGGTGCTAATCATTTTTAAACCTGTTTTTCAGAAAAATATTGTACTACTTATTGAAATGTTTTGTGTTTGTGAAATTATTGTGTTGAAATAAAAGTATATGGCTCTCCCTAACGTTTTAGTCCAAAATATAACTTAGCAAAGAGCACTTTTGCCAAATTTCATGAAGGGTGCCAATACTTCTTGTAATAAAGCTGACATGAAACAAAACAGATGTGCAGTAATCACCTCTAGCAACCAAACCTGACCCAACAGGACCAGATCATCAAGCTCAAAGGTAACCTGGTACTTGTTTCAAGAATGAGGGGTGCAGGAACTAAATGCTACCTTTCCCAAAATCAAATAAACCCTCTGGCACTAGGTAGCCAATCCTGTGTTTGACTTTTACTTCCTATGATCACTTTAACTAACTTAATACAAGCCACAGCTTTGTGGATGCATTTGGGAAATAAACACATAATCGGGTGTTATAAGGAACAAATAATTGGGGCGTTAAAAAGGGAAATGTTTAAATTCCTAAATATTTTCACCAGGCGTGTGTTCCCTATTAGGTCCCTGGTCAGATGTGAGTTCATAAGGAATACATTTCAAAGAGATGATGGAAAGATACTAGCCTGGCTCTAGGTGACTACACAGTCTAGAACTGTCAAGTCAATAGGACAAAGAGATCTGATGTCAGCCTGCCGAGGGAAGTTGACCCAAACATTCTAATTCAGTTGCTTGGAAGTCTCTAGTCCATATCAATACAAGTCAATACCAACCAGCATCATGTAAAAAAATACATGAATTCAAAAGTACCATCACATATCCAAGCAAATTGTATTAGAATTTTGAACCTGAAATGTACTTTTCCTAGACTATGAACTCCTCTGCAATACCCTCTTGGTTGAATACTAAACTGCAGACCATACAGACCTAATTGGTAGCACTTAAAATAACACTTTGTCATCCAAGTCATTGCATTCTCACAGTGTTCAATCTTTTTAAAACACAGGCTTCTATGTTTCCTCAAACAATGGGCTCTTTTTAAAGCTTCACAAAATTAATGAGTGGAGCACACCACAAGTCTGAAGTGCATCTGAACCCAAATCTGAAACATCAAATGTGAATGAAACCCCACTAAACATAGTAATGCACACTGGTCAATTAACAGACATCTTTATATGAACCGCATTACAGTTTTGCATTACAGTGCTTACATTTTAGAATTTCTAAAGCAGCAAACACAACCAAACAGTCCAGTTCAGTTCAATGGTTTGTTATCCCATATGAGTACAGTAATATTGGGAGTGACAACCCTTGGAGGGTTATGGATTGCATAACAACTAGTATTACACGATCTGGGCTTACAAATTGGACCTTTACCGTGGTCATTACTATTGAGAGGCGTTTGGAGGGAAATTGACCGCGAACCCTCATTAGAGACACTGAGAATGGAAGGCATTTCTTTCATTTCTGCCATTATAATCCATGTCAATGTGCTATGTTTGTGTGTGTGTGCGTGACTGTCTATCTATTGCTTTAATGAAAAGCCTCACAATAAATGAAAACATGTGCTTTAAAGTGGTACTGGAATTTCAACCCAGACTAAATAACCCTGAGCATGCATTCCACTGGAAAATGACAGGCAAGGAGCACACGAGGCCAGCCAAGAGGCAGATGATCCTCCTACTCCTGTAGCCTGCTCCTCCACTGTTCTGCTACTCCACACCAACCACGGGCAGCCGTGTTAAGGTGGAGGGCCACGCCTGTATCTGAACCTACTCTAACATCCTCGGCACATCTAAAGTAAGTTGGATAAAAAACATGTACTGTATTTTCAAAGGCACAATTTGACCAGATGAGGAAGTTTTCTTTTCTTGTGTTGTTGTTTGTGAAAAGGACTACTGTAGCTTCACATTGGTCTTAGAGTAAACTGTCTGAAATGTTGCTTTCCAAAATTGTGGGTTTTCTTTGGGTCAGGTTTTAAATAACATATAATAACAAGGCCCATTCACTTACCATAACCATATAGAATTAGAACAGTTCTGCTACTCAAACACGCATTGGTCAAGTTCCTGCACTACCAAGTCTTTGCCTCTTTCCCACTGATCAGTAAGAACATACTTTCACGACAGTCTGGAATTTTCACTAAGAACATTCCTCAACAAGACATCAATGACTCCTTCCTCTGTGGACTGAGTGTGATTGTGTTGATTTGGCGGGTGGGTGCTTTGAAAGAAGGGAAGAGGGATTTTGGGGATGATGACGTATGTCTGATGGCATGCTGCCATTGAATTCCCAGTGGAGACAGAAACTGCTGAGGACAATTCACATCCCGTACTCCCAGGCCAGTTTTTCAAGGCACCACCGAACGAATGGTTTCTAATATTCATCATGACATTAACAAAAGACCAAGTCGCCACTGAGCTTCTATACTTTCAATAAATACATCATTTTGCCATTTTCATTAGGTTGAAACCTTGCAAAAAATTAATAACATCCTCAAGGTAAAGTAAAAACTGCCACATACTGATAAAGAAATGTTGCATGCTTAAAAACAATGATTCACATCCTCTGATTCAAAGGGAACAGTTGTTCTCAGAATGAGGACAGAATTCCTCTAACATGATTATGTTTGCTTTTTCATTTCCTTAGACTTTACAGACAATATCATAGTTTCTCCAGAAATGGTAAGCCCTGATCTTCATAAGCTAGACCAAAAATATTTCTTAATGACTAAATGTATGTTGCAGGTGGCAGTCTTCCAACATTCCAGTGCAATGTGACAATGTGATATGATGTGGTTAAAAGAAGATACTGACTCAACCTTTTTAAGCCAATAGTCAGTTCTGTTGGAAACTGATATTCACATCACCCATTTTTTTACTGTAATAATCCAAGTTACAGCACTGAGTTAACATGGTGTCTCAAAGTCCTTCAAAAATTGCATTGTAAACAATAAGAATGGAAATTAGGCACTGCTCATTGACTGTTAAAGTGTAATCCGTGGTTAAAGACTGTGGTCCCTAAATGCCAGACCAACACCATAGACATTTTAACAAGGGCGCCCACCTTGTAACATAGTTACCGTGGTGTAGGTGACTTTTCTTGAAACCTTGTGACATAGTTACCGTGGTGACTATTCTTGAAAACTTGTGACATAGTTACCGTGGTGACTATTCTTAAAACCCCACCCTGGGTAACATGTGACTGGGATCTGGTTTCATCTATGGACTGTAGCTAGTAAGTTGCAGATCTCTGAGGTTATTTTTATGACCACATTTAACTAGCGGCTGATTTGCATTAACTACCTTCACTTAAACCGTGTCAAATGGTTAGTTTGCTAAGTCACTGGAAAATGACAGGCAAGGAGCACACGAGGCCAGCCAAGAGGCAGATGATCCTCCTACTCCTACGCCAGGTGATTTTTTAGGAAAGTTGTCTTTCTATAAAGGACCCAACAAATAACAATTTAGGTCCTTTATGCCAAGATATTCCAAGATCAAAACTAGACCCTACTCGATTATTGCCAGGGACAGGATATAGAGACTATACTGTACAGAATAATTTAGACATAGCAAAGATGTTGGCCAGAATATATAATTTTTCCAATTAAATGCATTTATAGTTTAAATTAAATATTTGAATACATTATTTTTTATGTGATCAAAAGGTATGTTATTTAAAAATTGCTAATGGACTGTTATTAGGTTGCTTTAAATGACAAAAAAAGATTTTGTATCAACTCAAAATATTTTAGTTCTGGCAAAAACTTACCTTGTGTCTCAAAATTTCAAAGGATTGAGAATAATTCAGAAATTGTACTTACTTTATGATATTTATACACTATGTTTTTTATATATATATATATATATATAAAGGAAAACACATTTCTGTATTAGCATTCAGTTTTTGTGCCATGATGAATGGATATCAAAAGTGAGAATTGACATTCAAAGATGAAACCAGCCATTTCCATTATCATTGAGGTTATATGCACAACCCTTAATGCCAGAGGCAATAACAATTCTTGCAGTTATCCAACAAGCACTGTGTCCAGGCTAAAATAACAAAATAAAATAGCAATGATCAATATCATACATTACAAAACCGTTATGCAAGCAAGCAGAAAAAATATTTAATAAATAGCAGCAGAACTAGAAAAAATATTATCTAAACATACTACAGAGGGTGAACTACTTCTATTTTGTGAAAGCAAATACCTTCACTTTCAACAAAACGGTATCCCGACATGGTCATTCGACTTCCGACAATTTAGAAAATTCAGAACTTAAAACCTGGGTCTCTGCCAACGTCAGCCAAGACCTACCGTATTACTTCAAGAGTATACAGCTTCAATTTAACACCTTGTCTACAACTTAAGTTTAACAACTTCCTCAACATGACAAATATTATGCCTAGATATTTCCTAAGCATTATATTTAATAACAACATACAACAGACACTTGAAATTGATTAAATTGGGTTGGCGATTGATTGTAATATAGGTTAATTGAAAGTGGCATTACTTACTTTTTTCTGTACTCGTCTCTATCTCTTTTGACTTTAGCCAAAACATTGTACAAGGCTCGCAGTTCAGGCGTGACAGTGTCCACTTGAACTCCAACACCATCCGGCTGCATCCAAGACACCCCGGGGCTATGGAAAATCTTGACTCGGTCTCCAAACCTCCTTGTGTGGGTGAAGCTCCATATCGTACCTGGTACCCGTGGCTGAGATCCAGACAGAGAAAGGTCCAAATAGCCCGTTTGGGTTGCTTGTTCTCGGGTAAAGTAAGCTCTGTAGCGGGCTTGCTCTAATGCCTGCTGTAGTTGATTTTCTAACAACTTGTTTCTACGCTCCAATTCGTGAACTTTAGCTAGGAAACATCGAAATCGCAGGTTAAGGGTTTTCAAGGCATGAATGTTGGAACCCAGATCGTTCCGTAGGGCACTGGACACCCTTGCACCTGGGGGGACCGCAGAAGCACCCTGAGTGAGCGAAGCCTCAGCAAACACAGAATTCATCATTTCGTTTGAATTAAATGAGGAATACATTCAATTTAAAATTTCCCCGGTCTTCCGAGAGATTCACTTCAAATGACTACTAGTGGAATTCTCCACACTGCCCGCCCCACGTCTGCCGTAAAAATAGGCCAGCCCTCCACGAGGAGGTCCTCGATGATGTGATTCTTTGAAACGATATATGCGGCTACAATCTTGCAACGAGACTATTTCACAGTGTCAATGTGTCATCTTGGACAATGTAGAAACATAGAAACAACATAAAAACAAACGCCATATGTCACCTTCATCTTCATGATGCTCTAGGCGAATGGATCTCAACGCAAAATGGTTAAATGCTATAATGATAGCCATAGGCTTTGTAGCCTGCGCACCTTCAGAACTTGCAACTTCACTGTCAATTGCTGCAGATATTTTTTCTTTACCAGTTTTCCAAAGTCATTCGCATTCCTTCATTTCTTCTGGGCTGTCCATTGTTTTAATGGTTGTCCAATTGAGCCAAATGCCGCCGAAGCAGTCTGAAATCAAGCCTCTGTCCCATAGCTGTTCCCGTTGCTGATATCATTTTACAGCCAAACGAGAAAACCTTCTCAGTCGCTACGCCCCGCCCTCACTCCCACACTTTCGCCATTCGTATACTACACTATATACACAATATAGGCTAATAACTAAATGCGCGTCTAGTTATAACTTTACCATTTATGATTTATAAATACGTAAATTAAAGTATAAGTTATTGTTTGTAGACTTCAAGCAGTTTATACATCTCCACATTGTCTGAACTTGCAGGGTAGCCTACTTGTCATTGAGCCACTTGCAAATAACCTACCAGTGAGCTTACTGACAACAAACAAAAACAAGAAATATTACACCGAAAGTACCCTAGGCCTCCTTTTTTTGGAGGAGGGGGGTGGATTCAAAATATTTATATGTATCTATACTTCTATTTTACCTTCACAAAATAAAAAAATGCCGTAAAAGAACTAACATGATTTATACCTTTCCCCTTTTTCAGATTCACCATGTAGCCTATTCCTGAAAGATGAATCACGGGCATAGCAGTATTAAAACCAATTCAGCACCATGGGCAGTGCCGCAAATAATAGTAATGCAGGTTACATTCGGATTCAGCACCAATGCAGTGGATAGCGCCACGGTGCGGCCAGCTTCTATATAGCTTATCGGAGATTGCAGCACCGGGGGTCCGGGTAGCCTCGCCTCGTCCCCAGGCTATTGTGGTGACTGGTCAGTGTTTACATCTGGTACAAGAACTATAGTAATTAGTTCTTGGCGGAAGCGACCAACTAAGTATTGGTTTAATGTCATTTTTCAGTTGCCGATTCTTTCCATGAAACTCAGCATATTAGGGTCTACCTAACAGCAACAACACGTTAAAGCCATAATAAGTCAATATAGCTAATATTTGTAAATAAATAAAAACATTTCAAGATTTTCAGAAGTCATAGCACACATTTTCATCCAAGGAGTTAAGTGCTTTAATGAGTGTGTTTTTGACATTTGATAATTCATTTCGTCTAATAATAATATATAATAATGCATTATATTTGTATAGCGATTTTCAAGGACCCAAAGAGGCTTCAAAAAATGAACATGGCACATAAGCAAAACTTCCAGAAGGTAAGCTAGAGCCTGCACTGTGAAATTAACGAGCTACTGCACAAAACGCAAAGTTCCTTCAACAAGGTATCAACAGTCGTGGCTAAAATTATTTGAACTCTTTTAAAATAATTCAAAATCTAGTCTTTGGTCTTCACAATTCTTTATTTCACTGTTAATATTACAGGACCTTTCCTTTAGAACTTTTGAAACAGTAAATAAACAGAACTAGCATTAACAAAATGATTGACACCTTAGACTTAGTATTTGGTAGTACAGCCTTTAGCCCTTTTGTCTTTTGAATGAATGATTTCCATATTGCAAGCACCAGAAACTCACAACAAATAACCTCAGGGACACAATAAAAGAAAAATCTAATTATTTCCAAGTTAGGGTCTACAAGGTGCCAATAATATCATCTGGGAGATGTTTAAATTTATTTTTGTAATAAGCAACAATTTAGTAAAGAATTGCATCTTTTTGGTTTTGTTCAACTTCAAACCAAATTGAATAATACATACGGCTATTCTAACAGCTTTTTAAGCAGTTTTCTTGAAGAAATGGCACAGTAATTGAACAAAGTATAAGGCAGGGCTGCCCAACCTGGTTTCTGGTGATCTCCTGTACTGTAGGTTCTCTCCAACTCTAATTTAGCACACCTGATACTAATAATTAAATGGAAGAAAAGCTAAATCATGTTAGGCACAAATGTGGTTGAAGATAAAACCTACAAGACAGTAGATCTCCAGGAACAGTGTTGCGCAGCCCTGGTGTAAGGGGTGCCAATATTTTCATCCAAGACTAACTAGTTGGCGTAACTTTATTTTATCACAGTTTTATTTAAGCAGCATTTACCTGTTCTGGTCCAATGCATTATTGACTGGACTCAATGTCTTGTTGTGGGACAAAAACAGTTGTTAAATTAAGAAGCTTAAGCAAATGACTATTTCATCAGGAGATTTACACAACTTTATTATTGGCTAACAAAGGCCAGATTTGACAACTTGTGAATCCCAAAGGGAACCCTCCTCACTCCAGTCTACCCTCTGCATCTATTTGCACCTCCATGCGTGCATCTGATATTTGCACACGGGCCAATGGTGATTGAACAACATCAAGGAACAGGGGCTAAATTAGACCCTCCAGTGAATGGGGTTGTTGTCTTCACGGGTGAAGTGGAATCCCAAGGCATCATGTTATCTTCTGAGCATGAGCAATTTCACCCAAACGAATAGATAGGAGTGCTTTGCTATGTGACACTGCCACTGTGTGAAACCAGGACCACAGACACACTCGCACACACACACTGCAACAGGAAAGTTATCTAAAAATACTTTATTTTCATAATGTCTGATGTTTGATTCCCAGTGGCATAGTAAGAGGACACATTTTCCCAAAAAATGGGAGAAACTCAATCAAGGAGCGATAAAAGAGCGTTGTGACACAGCTCATATTTCCTGATGTGTTTTCCGTCCATCTCACGTGTACCATGCGTTGACAGCTTCAAAACTGCATCAGTTACGCAAAGGAGTCCTCCCTGCTTGGAATAGTGCATTCCGAAAGCTGTCGCCCATGGCTCACTCTGCAGTCTCAATGGCCAGTGTCTTTCTTCCCTGTGGACTGCGTGAGCTAAGTCTCTGTAGTGTGTAAACAAATAGGCACTCTCTGTGTGACTGTCTGTTTGGCCGGCGGCCGGTGTGCTGTGGGGGCATACTGTAGCAGACGGCCTGGCTGGGCTGCACAACTGACTGGCCCCATATTTATAGCCCTTCTCTCCCTTCCTCCCTTTCCCCAAGGAAGGCCTTTATATTGCACATAACCTCCATTAAAATCAACAGCAAAGTAAACCAAGAGATCTAATGCACTGTCAATCGCCGCGGTATACAACTGGGCCTGGTAATTCACCACAATGTCAGCGGTAAAATAGACTAAAGAACGTTTGAAAAAGATAAGCAGGTCAGACACGGCCTTGCAGTCCACCCGTCAGTGCAGTGAGCCCGCCTCCCCCTCAGATCTAGACCTCGACAGTTTTGAAGTAGATCCGGGCGTAGATGCCGTCCAGCTGGGTGTGCAGGGCGTGGAAGGAGGGACGCTGGGAGGCCTCGTGGTTCCAGCACTCCAGCATGATGTGATGGATGTTGGGGGGACATCTACTGGGACAAGGCAACCGGAAGCCCGTCGACAGGAGCTCCAGCACCTCCTTATTGCTCTTCCCTGTGTGTGTGTGTGTGTGTGTGTGTGTGTGAGTGAGAGAGAGAAAGAGAGAGAGAGAAAGATACATTGAGTGAAGAAGAGAGAAAGACAGAGGTAAAGATTGGAAATATTTTTTTGGCTCAGCACAATAGAGGAAGTGTCATGAGGCTAGACTTTCGTTTTACTTGACATTACGTTGTGTGATTGTAAAACACTCCAGGCAATATCTTACTGGACTGAAAAAACACACAGCACACCACCACACCCGCACACCACCACACCCGCACAGCACCACACCACCACACC